>APFE031635126.1:29435-43689 GCA_000404065.3 Pinus taeda
TATTTTTCAAAAAATAGCCATTTAATATAGTCGTTAATTATTAATATTTGTTTTTAATAAATTATTATGATAATTTAAATATTATTTTTCAAAAACTAACCGTTTAATCTAGTCGTTACTTAATAATATTTGTTTTTAATATATTAATAAATTAATATCATAATTTAAATATTGTTGTTGTCCACATGGGGTAGCTCAAGTGGCAATGGCCGTGGAAATGAAGTCTCACCGAACCGGAAGTCTTGGGTTCAAATCTTGGGCTACCCTTCTCCTGTAGTGGGGTGTGTAATGGACATGAAAATCGGAGAGTCCTACCAAAGCTTACAAAAAAAAAAATATTAAATATTGTTGTTCAAATATAGTCGTTACCTGAAATTATGGTCTCTACATTTCTCTATATTTAAGCCTTTGCCATGGTCTGCCTCTTCATCTGGTCCTCATGATGAACCACACTTGTTGGTTCGAGGCAAAAAAAAAAATTATCTTATGTGATTTCTACTGAAAGACTTTTCTTAATAGCATAATTAATTAATTTTAATTTAAAATATATTTTTTATCAAAATAATAATATCATAATATAATTTAAAAATTTGAAAAAACAAATATTATTTTTTCCCAAAAATTTTATTATTATCCCCAAATTTCTTACATAGATAAATTCATATATCAATTCAATATGAATTAATTTAATATAATATATGACCTTGTCTTGCTTTTAGTTTGAATTTGGTAGTCAACAAATTGAATGGATTATTAGTCCCTCCCTCGCTAAGGACTATAGCATTTCCCTCGCGTCAAAGTGCATTGACTCTGCATTATTTTGCTGTGTATTTTGCAATTTTAACCAAAGATTGAAGAAAAATGCTTAATATTTATATTTTCTCATAAATTCAAAAATAAATTTCAAATTTTCTAGAAATCTTTTTTTTTTTAATTTTCGATTGGCTAAGGTAGCTTTGATGGGACATAATTCCCCTAGTAGAGAGTGTTTTATATTTTGTATTTCGCAGTGTTGACAATTCATTTAAAAAACAAAAACTATTTTTGTGAGTGGTCATTCCAGGTGAGTGCTCTGACACTGACATTGTTATGTTGTTGTTCTACCCAATGATGCTAGAATTAAAAGGTTTGCAAGTCCTTTACATAGGTGAGGGTGGCGGGAGGGGGAGCCTGAATTTATTATTATTATTATTATTATTATTATTATTATTATTATTCCTATGATGTTCTCTTAATTATAAATTCAAAATGTTGGTATCATAATGAAAGTACATAGCTAATACAGATTATTATTATTATTATTATTATTATTATTATTATGTATTCCTATGATGTTCTCTTAATTATTAAATCAAAATGTTTTACCAATTAAAATGTATGTAAAAACATGTCGATATTTTTTCAAACTAATTTGTATTTAGCTATGTACTTCATTATGATACCTTTTGTGCAGAGCTTTTCTTGTGTGGAGCTTTCCATGTGTGGAAACCTCCGCACATTTAGACTATTTAGTTTATTTTTAGATTATGATAAATATTCCTTTCTAAACAAATAATCTAACCTAAAATCAATAACTGACGTCGAGGCAGAGCCACTTTTCTTTCGTAGTGGATTTCAACACCGGTTACACGCCATAATAAGTATTTTCCATAGGAATTTGTACAACCATGGCAAGTTTTTATTACATTATGGAAATACCAAGCTTTTCTATTTTTATATTTTCATATCATAGTTCTAGACATGGGATTTAAGAGTATGTGGCATAATTTAGATATGACAAGAATATAGTGCGAGAGAGGGCATGTTATCTTAGTATGAATCCCTAGATTTGCAAAGGAGTAACCCTTTGAGGCTTGAGATTTGGGATATGAAAGAAACCCAACGATTCGAATAAAGACTAGTGAAGCAGCCATTGAGAGATGGATTGCATTTTGTAAGTCTCACTAGAAGAAAGTGCAGAGTAAATTGTTTCCACTAGGTTACTTTTTTTATCCAAGAGGTTCACACTTTTTATTTGTTGGAACTCAATAAATGTATGCAATCCACCTGTGAACATTGAACATTGCATAGAATTTGAGGTCATAGATTTTTTGTTGTGGGTTCAATGTAGTGGTAGGAGCTCAATAAGGGAATTGAACTATGCAACATTATTAGAGGAGGAACCTACGTGTAAGAGGACATGAGATCTGTTGAGTGACCAAAGTTTACCCTGCGAAGATCATAGATATTTGAATAAGATGGTGGATATTGGCTATGTTTGTATCCACATTTTTCCGGTAAGTATCATTTTTGTTGACTAAGAAATTTGTTTCAGGGCTATGATTTGACCTTTTCTGCTAAATTTTTAGCTTCATGTCGAGGTCAACGAATGAAAAAAAAACACAATGATCATTTTGCAGACATGTAGATATTTATCACTACAAAAAAAAATCATTGGAGTTCACCATTCAGAGAATTTTACTTGTGAAGATCCACTAATTGTGCAGAGGTTGTTTCCATGGAAGATTCTAAATGAAAAGCTATGATATCCTTAGAGATCAACCCGCCCATGTTACCATGCAGTTGTCGGGGTTCATATGATCAAGAGTTGAAGTGCAGGGAAATTTCAAAAATGGAGAGTCATTATTTTTTTGAGACTCCACAGTTTCAGAGATGAAAATAAGTTATAATGATGACACCTTTGAATAAATATATTTAAAATTCCATAGTATGTAGAAATTTCGCCTGTAGAACAAACCAATATATGCAATGTCCTAAAGAATAATACTTGTTCTACTTCTACAAAACATTAAGCGGAAACATAATCGAATTCATGAGAAACATCAAGTAGAAACATGCATAACTGATCAAGAGAAATAATCACACATAACACAAGATATATCCAAGGGAAAGCACCAACATAAAACCCCAACCATGTATTATCAATCAAGTGTAGATCCTCAACAACATACAAAAAGAATTAGCTCAATAGCTATCCTAATCTCTCTATAATCAAAAGATCCTGATGATCTTCAATCAGAAGATGAAAATCATGGACTACCTAGGCCTCAATATATAGGCCACAGTCCTCCAATCTCTTATAATAGATCCTTCTTCATGCAAGGAATACTTACTAGAAATATCCAAGCATCTGATAGTACATTGCCCCAAATCTGATATCAACTGGGTCTCTGACAGAACTAACATGCAACAATTATCCATGAGTGAATCCTCAGTTATCTGAATAATAGTTGTCACATGCATGCAAGCATTAACAAACTATATTTTATTATTTTAACAACTTGTTAAAATAATCTAACTAGAATTGACTAGTTAGAACTAAGTCAACTAATTCTCGCATTATGAAACTAAACCCATCTCCTTTAATCAAGGGATAAATTCCTAAATCAAGGGAGAAAATAATTGCATGATCTCACAAAGACTTCAAGTTTAATTTTCCATAATTAATTAACTCATGGAAATTAATTAATTAATATTTCCAACTGTTGTTAAGACCAAAATTAATTTTACTTCCTATAGATAGACTAGGGACTGCTATAAATAGGAAGGGACCCAGAAATGTTATTTTTAGAACTTTCTATTTTTAGCAATTTCACCTCTCACCCAATGTGGCCAATGACCTCACTGACCAAACTGCTATTTTTAGACATGCTATTTTTAGCACATTCTAAATTTAACATTTCTTGTTGCACATTTTTCAACACTCCCTCTCAACAAGAAAGGCTTTCTCTCAAACCCGATCCTGTAACTTTGGAATGTTCTAAATACAACACATCTACCCGATCCACTTGCTCCAACAACACTTGGAACAAAAACACTCCCAACTGACCACTCTGTTAGGCTAGGAACATACTCTGATGCATTTGCTAGGAAGTGGTTGGGTTCTTGATAGTGGAGCTTCTTTCCACATGACCAACGACAAGAGTTTGTTTAGTACTTTGGAGGAGAAAGATCTCCAGATACTCATAGCAATGGGTAATGATGAGAAGTATTCCTCTCTCATATAGACTTATCGATCAAAAGGTGACAACGAGGAGTTAAATTTCACATTTAGGCTTTCCTTTTCATTGTGTGGAGCTCCATAGTTCTGCAAAAGTGAAAAAAAAAATGCTATCTCGAATTATATATTTAATAATTCAATTTTTTTATTAAAATTAACTATATTTAATATGACAATGACATATCAATATGCATTACTAGGGCCTTTTTTTAGCACTGGATTTTGGAAAATATTTCAGTACACGCATCTACCCACTTCTCTGTTAACTTGACTTCGTTCACCTTTGCAGTTAAGCAAATATTTTCTTCAACAAAATATTGTTGATCATGACTTGTATTGTGTGGAGGTGCAGAGGATGGTTTATCCTCTACACCTTTGCACAACCCATTCTTCGTACACTTTTGGATTACAAAGCTTCACTCGTGAAGTAAATTTATTAAGAATTTGCACTGTGTTGTATTGGGTAGTAATATGTTAATAGTACACATGTCATCCCTATCACTACATGCATATCTGACAGCCATGTAGGTGGATGGGAAGCAAATATCTTCTTGAATTTTAATTCCAACAAAATGACAAGGTTGAGAGTTTGACTCTATGGTACCTCATGACCATGAACAATTTCCCACTTTCCATAGTGCTTTCACTCTCTTTTTCTCCTGCTAATGCCCATTTTGTATGGTGATGACAAAGTGATGGGTTCAGCCCCTCGTTACACTCGACAACCTTAATGAATGGATATAAATTAACTGAAATGATTACAGTGGTGATTAACTGTGTGATTATTTTATTCAGCGGTTGATTATAATGATTTATTAGATATTTTGGCTTCTGGTATTAATGGCTCGTACCATCACCGTTAGATTTTGAACATGTGTCCACTCCTTGATAATCTCACTCCTGCTTTAGTAAGTGACTCGCAAACCCTATTCTCCTAGTCATTTGCTCGTCATTCTGTTGGAGGTCGAGGGTTTCACTGTGTAGTCCTTCTGGTGCAATTTCACTGTAAGATTATGTTGCTTCTTGTGCTTTGGTTCAGTCTCAACCTAGTAACCTATTCGGCTTCACTGTCTAGTAAGTTACACTTGTTCGGCACTAGTTTTCTCTTTTCTTCCACCTCGGTGCTTAATATACTTTGTTGTGCTATGGAGATTAGCTTATTTGAAAAGATTGTGAATTTCTCTGTGTGTGTGGTTATAGTTGGTTATTTTTCTGGACTGTGCGACTGTTCCTTTCTTGGTTTCTTTGATTCAACCGTTCTCAGAGTTCTCTGGTCATATTGCTCTGTTTCTTTGATAGGTTGTGGTCTCACGGTCTTCGGCCTCGGTTTCTTCTTCAATGGCAAAGGTAAGATCTCGTTCTATGCCATCATTCTTCTACCCTTTTTATGCATTTGTCTGAATCACTTACTCCTTTGTGAGCAGAGGGACCCTTGGTGACTGCAACCTCAGTGCTCTGTCTCCGCACTAGTAAGCCCGAACCCTATGTTTCCATATTTTTGTTGCTCATTTCTTCTATTCCTGTCGCGAAATTCTCACACTTTGTTGTTGATGATTTTGTTGTAGGTGGGTTCATCCTGGAGGTCTTGGCTTTAGCTATGTGGCGTGCTGGCTAGACCCGGGTAGGGTTGCTCCTTGTTATTCTTATTTACTTGTTTATCTCTGTCTCTGGCTTAGAGTATGGTTAGGCTAGTCTGTTGTGCGTGGAGATTGTTGTTTGTCTAGTATAATGTAGCCGAGTCCTTTAGACTTGCTTTGTCACAGTTCTGGGTTGTCTCTGTAGGTTTGTTTTCAGTTGGGGTTTCTAAACCTGTCCTCTATTACATTCTCATTTGACTTGTACATCATTATTTTTGTATAGACTATAATGTATATTGAAGAGAGATTTACGATTACTTTTATGAATAAAAAGAAAGGGTTTCTTCTTCAAGAAATACCTGTATTATTGGTCTCTGTCCTTACTGTTCAGAATTTGTATGTTTCCAGGAACTTCTTTCGCTCTTTGATTTAATGGTTCTGGGACTATTTGACCACATATTTGTAGTTTCTTCTACGTCTTTACTTTGCAAGGTCTTGCTGACTTGCCGACCTGTTTAATTGATGCAATTAGAACAATATGTATGCTTTGTGGAATAGATACAAGCGAATTAGATTTTACTGTAACAAACAACTCAAAGATAAAATTTTGTAGGTGGACAACTATGGGGTATTAAAATGAAACTTCTGTGTGCTCAAAGATTTTCTATTCTTTTTTCTCTTTCTCTAAAAGTCGAACATGTTACAATGCCATCTGTCTCATTTTCAATAATTTCCTGGAAACAGTTTCTCTTAAATGATGTTAGTTACATTTTTATAGTTCATTTTCAGTTCTAAAACTATTTATTTCCCTACGCTATGACCTGTAAAAGTAAACATTAAAAAATGAAAATAATTAACTACAACAATTTGTTTAATTTCAACTTTTATCTTCCTAAATGTTGTTTCTTTAAGAAATTAATATAATAACAAAAGAAACAAAACTAAAGTATCCACTTGCAATTTCCTCCTTAGTCCTCTCAAAGACCAAATGACCTTCTATCATGATGACCCTCATCAGCTAGATGCTCCTACATTAGGCTCCCGGGGTAATAAAAAAAATCATGGCTCCATTCCATGAGCTCCTCCATAAAATAACCCGCCTTATGTATCTGCGCTGCGTCGAGCCATGAACTGTCATCCATAGGACGGTTCTTCCACTTGACAAGGTACCATAGATACTCCTTCCCACGAGTGCGCTTGTCCACCTGTGTGTCGAGAATCTTCTCAATCTCATGGGGTTGAGCCAAAGGCATTTAACTCATCCAAGAACCACCTTCAACCTGGGTGTCCCATTCTGGCCGTACCACACTATCATCTTCAGGGTTGGCAGTATATGGGAACAAGTTTGCCACGTTGAAAATAGGTGATATGCCTATATCTGGTGGCAGTTGTATTTCATAAGCATTCGCTGAGAATTTACGCATAATTTTACAGGGACCAATCTTCTTAAATTTCAGCTTGTTATATGCACCCTTAGGAAATTGTTCTTTGCGTAAGTGTGCAAGGACTTCATCCCCTACATTGAATTGCACTTCTAGTCGCTTTAAATCTTCTTATTGTTTGTATTTCTGTCTGCTATCCTGCAACTTTGATTTCACTTGCTCGTTTAGATCATTCATTGCTTTGGCAAAATCTTCCCCATCAGCACTTCTCTTTTCCAATTTTCCTAGATCCCACAACTCATGTACTCCACGAGGATGCATGCCATACAGGATCTGAAATGGACTGTGTCTAGTGCTGTAATTCGATGAATCGTTATAAGCGAATTCTACTTGAGCAAGCACATGATCCCCTAACCGTGAATTTTCTCCAGTTAGGCTCCGAAGTAGGTTCCCCAAACTCCTGTTCAGCACTTCCGTTTTCCTGTCAGTCTGCAGATGATATGCAGAACTGAAGTTCAATTGTGTATCCATCTTCTTCCATAGGGTGCGCCAAAAGTGTCCCATGAATTTTACGTCCCTGTTGGAAATAATAGATCTGGGTAGGCCGTGTAATCTAACAATCTCAGTCAAAAATAGGTGATCTACGAGTGGCATCACTAGTTTTTCGGCAAGGGATGAAATGCACCATTTTCGAAAACCTGTCTACCACCACCATCACCGAGTCATAACCTCGCTACGTTCTAGGAAATCCTAAGACAAAGTCAATGTTGGCTGAGTCCCATGGTCTACTTGGAACAGGCAGTGATGTGTAAAGTTCAGTGTTTTGACTATGTCCTTTCGCCAATTGGAAGACTTTACACGTACTCACATATCACTGCACATCCCTTCGCATTCTTGGCCAATAATAAAAGTGTTCGAACTGATCTAAAGTTTTTTCTATACTGAAATGTTCGGCTAGACCTCCACTATGCTTCTCCCGAATAATATTTTCGCTCATTGAACAATCAAGAATACATAACTATCCCCCTTTAAATAATAGCTTCTTGTGAAAATTGTAGTCCAACCATGGACTATTGTTCCTCAGCAAGGGATTTTGACAGGCTTCATAAGCCTCTTTGGAATCCACGTCAGTCTGATACAAGTCTTTCAAATGCTCGAAGCCCAACACTTGTATCATACTTTCCTGTAAGAGCAAGGCTCTTATGCTCAATGCATCTGCCATCTTGTTGGCATGTCTGCTGATGTGTTTCAACACAAAAGTGAAAATTTGCAAATATTTGACCCACTTGGCATGAGTGTGGTTCAGTTTATGCTCTTGTATCACATATTGCAGCGCAGAATTATCAAAAAATAACACAAATTCACTCCCTAGCAGATAGTGTCTCCAATGCTTCAGTGCTTGGACGACAGCATATAATTCCTTTTCATAGGATGAATACTTCTGCCTACTTTCATTCAACTTCTCACTGAAAAATGCAACAGGTTTGTCTTCTTGGATGAGTACAGCTCCAATAGGTGTATCGTTTGCATCGCAGCGAACCTGGAAAAGCTTATTAAAATCTAGCAACCTTAAAATTAGCCTTTCTGTAATTTTCTTCTTTAGGAGCTGAAAGCTTTTCTCTGCTACCTAGGTCCAACGAAAAGGTTGACTTGCCTTTTTTATAGTGTCCAACATAGGCACGTAGAATTCACTGAAATTTCTTATAAATTTTCAATAAAAATTCGCCAGCCCATGAAAACTACATACCTCAAACAAGCTTTTAGGGGATGGCCAGCTAATGATTGCTGCAATCTTTTTTGGGTCCATCTTCAACTCATTTTCTGCAATTACAAAGCCCGGATAAACCAGTTCTCTTTGTAGGAAATTACATTTTTTCAAATTTATCAGTAGCTTATTCTGTTGCAATTTCTCCAGCACACTTCGAACATGTCGAAAGTGTTCCTCCTTAGTCTTGCTGAAAATTAATATATCATCAAGATACACTATCACACACTTTCCAATGAACTCTTTCAACATTTTTTTCATCAATCGCATAAAATTACTAGGGGCATTACTCAAACCGAATGACATGGCTAGCCACTCGTACAACCCTTCATTGGTCTTGAAGGTTGTCTTCCACTCATCTCCTTCCCTGATCTGGATATGATGATAGCCACTCTTTAGATCGATCTTCATGAAGTATGTTGCCCCACTTAGGCAGTCCATTATATCGTCCATCCATGGTAGTGGAAATTTGTACCTAATGGTGATTTTATTAATGGCCCTTGAATCTGTGCACATTCGCCATTCTCCTCCTTTCTTGGGAGTGAGAATGGTTGGTACTGCATAAGGGCTCAAACTCTCCCTTATCATCCCTTTATCTAGCAACTCCTGCACCTACTTTCTGATCTCCTCATTATCTTTGGGGCTCATCCAGTATGCTACCTTATTTGGTAGACTTGCTCCAGGTATAAAGTCGATATGATGACTGATGCTTCTTTTGGGAGGCAACTTTTCCAGCAAATCATCAACTACAATATTACTAAACTCCTACAGCATTTTCTACATTTTTGCAGGCAGACCAGACATCTCTGTGTGCAACAATACTATCTTGGCCCTCCTCACAATAGAATAGTTCACTTCACTTTCATCGATCTGCTTCAAAAACTATTTTCCACCCATTAGTAATGCTTTCATTCCACTTGCTTCTGTTGTCTCCTCCTCCTTGATGGGCACAAGTGTGTGCTTGATCCCATCTTTAACAAACTTGTAGTAGTTCATCTTCCCGTCGTGTACTACCTTTCCATCATACTGCCATGGTCTTCCTAGCAGTATGTGACACACGTCCATTGGCATAATATCACAAATAACTTTGTCTTTGTACCTGCCAATGTGGAACTCAACTTCACACTGTTCATCAACCAATAGCTGGTGGCCTTTATGTAGCCATGACACCTTGTAAGGGGTGGGGTGCTTCAGCTGCTTCAAACCCAACTTCCCTACCATCTTGGTGGCAACCAGATTATCTGTACTCCCAGTGTCGATGATCAACTTGCAGCATTTCCTATGTGATTTGAAAACTATCTGGAATAATTATTTCCTTTGGGTCCATTCAATTGTTTCTATGGCTGGTTTCAGCAACACTTTGTTCAAAACTAAGGCTTCCCCTATTTTCGACACTTTCTGCTTCTTGGAGCAGTGCCTCTACTTCCTCAGGCTATGCAACAAACATTCCTCTCTGGCCAGCTTGTTCCACTTCAAGGCATTCAAAGATCTGTGCCCCCATTTGTGGCACCTGTAGCACTAATAGTTAGCTCCTCTACCTTGGCCATTCCCTCTTCCTCGCTGATATGACCTGCCACCTCTAGTGTTTTCTCCTTTTTCTGTTGTTCCTACAGCCTTGGAGCTACTACCCTATTCACTATTACTCACAGTTCATCCTCAGCCATAGGACTGTCCTTGTCCTCTATCGGTTCCCCATCCTCTCCTAGCATTTTGTTTTCTAGTAATCTTTTCCTTAGCCTTCACAGCACTCTGATAGGCTTCTTCTATATTTATCGGGGAAAGAATTCTGATTTCATCCAATATTTCCAGTCTCAAACCATTTACGTATCTTACTATCTTCTCCGAGGTGTCCTCGGTGTAACTAGCCCTTAAGTTTACCTGGTAGAACTCTTCCATATACTCTCTCACTATCATCCCTTTTTGTCTCAAATTTTTCACTTGTCGATGCAGTGCAACCTGGTAATCCTTAGGTAGAAATCTTCCTTTATGCTTGGCCACCATCCTTGGCCACCTCTTTATTGGTAACTTGTTCGTCCTTCTTCTCTCTACTTGGACACTGTCCCACCACTGTGCTACATGTCCCTTCAGCTTTGTTGCAACGAACTTGACTCTCCAGTCCTCACTGAACTCTTCACATTCAAAATACTTGTCCAACTTGCTAATCCAGTCCAACAAAAATTTTATGGACAGGCTGCCATCGTAATTTGGGATCTCTGATTTGGGCTTGTTGCTGGCCATTAGGACTGACCTCAACAACCTCGTCTCTAGTCCTTCCTCATCCGATCTGTCTATTGTAACTATGGCTTCTTCCTCACTATCATCTCCTATCTCTGGATCCCTTCTCCTTCCTGCTTCCACTGCCTCCAAACAAGCAGTAAGGATCCTTATTTCTTCTCTCAATACTTCATCTACTACTCTATGCACACCTCTCCCACGTCCTTGTCTTCCAACTTCCATGTCTATCCTGGCACTTTCAATTTCTTGCTCTGATACCACTTGATGGGTCTAGCCCCTTGTTACACTCGGCAACCTTAATGAATGGATATAAATTAATTGAAATGATTACAGTGGTGATTAACTATGTGATTAGTTTATTCGGTGGTTGATTACAATCATTTATTAGATATTTTGGCTTCCGGTATTAATGGCTCGTACCAACACTATTAGATTTTGGACATGTGTCCACTCCTCGATAATCTCACTCCCGCTTTGGTAAGTGACCCACAAACCCTATTCTCCTGGTCATTTGCTCGTCATTCCGTTGGAGGTCGAGGGTTTCACTGTGTAGTCCTTCCGGTGCGATTTCAATGTAAGATTATGCTGCTTCTTGTGCTTTGGTTCGGTCTCAACCTAGAAACCTATTTGACTTCACTGTCTAGTAAGTTACACTTGTTCGGCACTGGTTTTCTCTTTTTCTTCCGCCTCGATGCTTAATATACTCTGTTGTGCTATGGAAATTGGCTTATTTGAAAAGATTGTGAATTTCTCTGTGTGTGTGGTTACAGTTGGTTGTTTTGCTGGACTGTGCAACTGTTCCTTTCTTGGTTTCTTTGATTCAACCATTCTCGGAGTTCTCTGGTCATATTTCTTTGTTTCTTTGATAGGTTGTGGTCTCAGGGTCTTCAGCTTCAGTTTCTTCTTCAACGGAAAAGATAAGGTCCCATTCTATGCCATCATTCTTCTCCCCTTTTTATGCATTTGTCTAACTCACTTGCTCCTTTGTGAGCAGAGGGACCCTTGGTGACTGCAACCTCGGTGCTCTATCTCCACACTGGTAAGCCTGAACCCTATGTTTCCATATTTTTGTTCCTCGTTTCTTCTATTCATGTTGCGAAATGATCACACTTTGTTGTTGATGATTTCGTTGCAGGTGGGTTCGTCTTGGAGGTCTTGGCTTCTCTATGTGGTGTGCTGGCTAGACCTAGGTAGGGTCGCTCCTTGTTAATCTTGTTTACTTGTTTATCTCTATCTATGGCTTAGATTATGGTTAAGCTAGTCTATTTTGCGTGGAGACTGTTGTCTGTCCGGTATAATGTAGCCGAGTCCTTTAGACTTGCTTTGTCATAGTTCTGGGTTGTCCACATAGGTTTGTTTTCAGTTAGGGTTTCTAAAACCGACCTCTATTACATTCTAATTTGACTTGTACAACATTATTTTTGTATAGACTGTAATGTATATTGAAGAGAGATTTACGATTACTTTTATGAATAAAAAGAAAGGGTTTCTTCTTCAAGAAATACCTGTATTATTGGTCTCTGTCCTTGTTGTTCGGAATGTTTCCAGGAACTTCTTTCGCTCTTTGATTTAATGGTTCTTGGACTATTCAGCCACGTATCTATAGTTTCTTCTGTGTCTTTACTTTGCAAGGTCTTGCTGACTTGTCCACCTGTTTAATTGATGCAAATAGAACAATATGTATGCTTTGTGGAATAGATACAAGCGAATTAGCTTTTACTGTAACAAGCAACTCAATGTAATAATCTGTGGGTGGACAACTGTGGGGTGTTAAAATGAAACTTCTGTGTGCTCAGAGATTTTCTATTCTTATTTCTCTTTCTCTAAAAGTCGAACCTGTTACAATGCATTCTGTCTCCTTTTCAATAATTTCCTGGAAACAATTTCTCCTAACTGTTGTTAGTTACATTTTGATAGTTCATTCTCAGTTCTAAAACTGTTTATTTCCTTATGCTATGACCTGTAAAAGTTAACATGAAAAAATGAAGATAGTTAACTACAATAGTTTGTTTAATTTCAACTTTTATCTTCCTAAATGTTGTTTCTTTAAGAAATTAAAATAATAACAAAAGAAACGAAAGTATCCACTTGCAATTTCCTCCTCAGTCCTCTCAGAGACCAAATGACCTTTTGTCATGATGACCCTCGTCAGCTAGATGCTCCTGCATCACAAAGTTAGAGCCTGCTATCTTCTTTTGTCAAAATGTATTGTCAACACACTGCAAAGAATCCCATCGAGTAATATTCTATCATACTGTCTCGTAACTCAAATCATGCCATGTTAATGATGACATCATATGATCCATGGAACAAGATCATTGTCAATTCACTAAAAAATAAAAAATTCATATTCGCTTTGAGTTATTTATCAATAAGATTTCATTTCCATTTACCTACATGTTCAATGCTTTCTTCTTTTTGTTATTAAATTGTTTGTGGATGAACAATTGACAACACATTGGCCTAGTAAACTTTGATTTTAGCCCACAGGTATTATGATAAAAGAACATGATAGTTCCTAGTAGCGCGAAGTGACAATGAAGGAAAGAAGTCCTCAGAAGATAATGAATTCTGCATTTGAGGAAGTGAAAAAGTTTTTTTTCAACATTGTGAGGGTTTCTCCAATAACAATGAGGTTTGAGCTTTGTTATGACAGTGTGTATTCTTCATTTTCATGTGGTTGAAGGAAAGTGGTTACTTGGTTTATTTTAAATTCCTTTGGGGTTGTGGTTGAATAATGAGAGTTTATTAAGTATTTTCCTTTGGGGCTATGGTTGAATAATCAAAGTTTATTAAGGTTTTTCCTTTGGGGTTGTGGTTGAATCTTCAAATGATTGAGTGAGTGAGAGAATGAACATATTCATATTCAGACAACTTGAAAAACTAAAGGATTCATGCTTTTTTTCTCTTGTGGCAAAAAATTTAACAAACAATTTAAGTTTAAGATCAATACTGTGTGCAGTTTAGTCATAAATTTAATCAAAATTGTCAAAGAGACAAATTCAGATGTTTATTCTTCAACATGCTTAATGAATTCCTTGTGTACTACAAAATTCAATAAATGATCCTAGTTTTTTTTTTTTTTTTGTCTGTTTCAAATCAGCATAGGCCATTTTTTACTTATTTCTCAAGAAGAGAGCAAGCAAGGAAGCTTGACTAGTCTACCCTTTGATATATCCCTGAGTATATATTTGAGTATATGTGGATGTACACTTTATTTTAAAAATTAGAGTGAAATCAATAAACAAAGTAGTTCCAACTAGGTTTCTTGGTTTCCATCAATTTTTGGCCTCCT
>APFE031635127.1:0-18581 GCA_000404065.3 Pinus taeda
GCGAACCCATCTCAGTACCTAAAATGCCGGAACAATCTTGCTCACGAATAGGAAAGAAGACAATGAAGTACCCAAAGTACTTAACACAAAGTACAAATTGGGGAAGGAAGGATTGTTCTTACCCATTAAATGCTAGGGTTTTAGTCGTGGCCGACATTAAGCTGCATTAAACAAAATGAACACGGAGATTTGGAACCTTAGTGAAGCCTAAACCTTCAATTGACAAGTATTACCTGCAAATCAGAGAACAAATGAATTAGCTAATGCTGGAGGAGGACCTAAGGAAAACAACCAACATCTTAATACACTAAATGCAAAATGGGGAACACACCTCTGAAACAAGAGAAAGTAATCGATTTGGATAAAACCTCAATGCCACACCAGAATCCCTGTGGCCAGACAAGGCTATAGTAGGGTCTACAGAGCCAAGGTTTAAATCCAGAATTAATGGACAAGCACGGTAAGGGTTCAACGAACACACTGTGGTTGCACGTAAACTAAATGGAACGAAAATGGCTAATCAAATCCCAACCCTGTGTGGTAAGACAATCACACTAACTTGCAGTTGAACTCTTTTTCCAGAGGGGGTTACAGAGCCTCCCCATTGGCACATAAGTCAAATGACGGAATGAGCCTTGGACTCCATAAGAAGTTACCCCAAAAACAACATCTCCTCACTGGAGTGATTGGATCGTCAACCCCAGGATCAATGGTGTGAGGGCACACATCTATCCACCTTGTTGGTATGCATCTGGAAGAGTCTCATAGGTCTGAGGTACAATTTATTTAATCCATGAATCAAGCATAGTTAAAACCCAAGCTCCAAGGGATTACACGCGCTTAACCGAGATGTGGAAACCCACCAACAATTACAACCAAGCTGGGATGAAATAAGGCTATGAAATATTAAGCTCATTAAAGTGGAACAATGAACCTCGGAGAGTTAAAGGGTTAGTGCATTAGGAATAATAAATTACCACATTACTTTGTAATTAATTAGTTAATTATTGTTTTTTTTTACTTTTATGTCATAGGTAGTTGTTACAAGTGGTATCAAAGCGTTCAAGTTTCTACACTGAGGCCTAAATTGATGATCATAGTATCACAAAAGTAATTATGATGCATATAGAAAGAACAGTGACACATCATGCAATGAGGAGCAAGATCTTCCCCCTCCAGAGGGACGACCGAGAATAACCCATAGGTGTAGTTACAACTAGGAGAGCCACATTAGAATACAAATGTTGCATTACTACAAACAATCCAACAATTACGAGCTAAGATGTTGAATTTATGAATAGACAATGAAAGATTACGATTGGAGCAGGAGAAGATGATGAAAAGTCTGTTGGATAGGAAGAATCAAAGAAATCCTAATCCCAGTCGGGATGAGGAAAATAGAACTGAGCCACATAGATAGTAAGAGGAACATCTGGAGTCCGAGGGAGGGTGAACTAGCGATGTAGGAGAGTCTGATAACATATCCAATAAGAAAGGATTTAAGAGACAAAAAACTAAGCTTCAAGGGGAATTTAAGAAGATCAAACCACTGATATACAATAGAGAGGCTGAGGAAGTGACAAAGGTATGGTTAATTAACATGAACAAATACTTTCAAATATATGAATATGATGATAATTTGAAAGCAAGATTAGAAATATACCAGTTGGAGGGTAAGGCCACCTTGTGGTGGGAATAAATTAAAACAGTTAGGGAGATTGATGAACAAGAAGTTACATGGGAGCACTTCTGGAAGAATTTCAAGGATAAGTACCTAACTAGGTGATTCTATGATGACAAGGTGAAAGAGTTTCATGACCTAAAACTAGGACAACAATGTATGGACGAGTTCATAGCTAAGTTTACCTCCATGTTGAGATATGTTCCATATATTTGGGAAGAGAAGGCTAAAGTCCAGTGCTTCATCAACAGTTTACCAGGATATATGAAGGAGAAGTTAGAATTTAACAATCCAAAAATGATGGATGACGTAGTCAGAAAGGCTCGAATCTGCTATTAGCAAATGAAACTGAAAGGCGAGGGTACTAAAAGTTGGACTGGTAAGAAGGGACAAAGAAATTTCCCAACCACCAAGAGCATGAAGAATGCAAGTACTAGGTACCTAGGTCGGAAAGGACCAGGTGGATCTGTAAATAAAAATAAGTAGAGGAATAGACAACACAATGAGATAAAACAAAATGAAGCATCCAGTAAGCTGGAAACTAATCAGATTCCTAAACCTCCTTTGCAATGTTGGGATTGTGGAGAACCCCATTACTATAAAAAATGTCCCCATTGAGCGAGATTGGAACTAGTTACAAATGTTCAGGAAGCTTCTATTATTGGTGATTTGGCAAGGAACATATCAAGGATTAATGCGACATTAGAGGATAGATGGGCAGAATATCAACCATTAATGGTGGAGCTGGAAGGTAAAATATCCAACCACCCTGTTTCCATTTTTATAGACCTAGGTGAAAGCCTAAGCTACGTTAGCTTGAGAATACTTGATTTATGTCATTTAACAAGTATAAAATTTAAAAATCCTTGGTTGGTCTATTTAGTGACAGGAGCTAAGAGAAGATTCAACGCAAAAATAGATGACTGTGTAATTGAATTGGCAGGACGATGAATTAATGCCAAGTTTAATGTGTTTCCCTTAGGGTCCTATGATGTGCTGATAGGCATGGACTGGTTGGAATAGCATTGGACCTTAGTAGACTATAAGGGAGAGACCATTAACTTCCTATATGATAACGTGAACAAATTAGAAATTCAGGGTATTAAAAGAGAAACTAAATTATGACCCATTACAGCTCATTAGTTAGGGAAAAGTATGCAAAAAGGCTACCAAAGTTACGCCTTTCAAGTAGGATACGCTAACTCTAAAGGTAAATTGTCTATTTTGGACATCATATCGATTGTTCAAGAACTTAAGGATGTCTTCCCAGAAGACATTCCGGGGCTGCCACCCGAAAGGAACCCGGATTTACTATTGAATTTATCTCTGGAGTGGCTCCTATTTCAAAGGCTCCTTATAGAATGAGTGTTATAGAGTTAACAGAGTTAAAATTGTAGCTTCAAGAATTACTAGACAAGGGCTACATTAGACCTAGCGTGTCCCCTTGTCGGGGGGGCAATTTTGTTTGTGAGGAAAAAGGATGGTACTATGTGGTTATGCATAGATTACAGACAACTGAATAAATTAAGCATAAAAAACACATATCCCTTACCCCGAATCGACGATCTATTTGACCAAGTCAAGGGTGCAGTGGTATTTTCAAAAATTGATTTACGATCTGCCTATCACCAGATACATATTAAAGATGAGGATATATATAAAACAATGTTTTGGATGTGTTACAGTCATTACGAGTTTGTAGTTATACCCTTCGGACTCACTAATGATCTAACCACATTTATTAGTATGATGAATGGGATTTTTCACCCCTTTTTAGATAAATTTTTCCTCATTTTCATTGATGATATATTGGTGTATTCTAGGAGTATATAAGAACATAAAGAACACCTACAAATAGTATTGTAGACCCTAAGAGAAAACGAACTTTACACCAAGTTCAACAAATGTGACTTTTTCAAGGACCAGATTCAGTAACTGGGGCATATTATTTCCCCTGCTGGTATAGCAGTAGATTCAGAGAAGATCAAGACAATTATGAATTGGCCTTTCCCAACGAATGTGGTGGATATGTGCTCTTTCATGGGTTTTGATGTATAGTATAGATGATTTATAAAAGGATTCTCCAAGGTAGCATACCCAATCACCTCCTTGCAGAAAAAGGGAACAAGTTTTAAATGGACGAGGGACTACTAAGAGAGTTTTGAAAAGCTGAAGAAATTACTTACCACTGCACCTGTGTTAAAAATTGTAGACCCATAAGAAGATTTTATAGCTTGTACTGATGCTTGTAAAGAAGGTGTGGGCAGAGTTCGAATGAAAAAAGATAAAGTGGTTGCTTACGAATCTCATAAGCTAAAAGATCATGAGCAGAAGTACTCTTCTTATGACTTACAACTAACTTTTGTTGTGCATGCCTTAAAAGTATGGCGTCACTACTTGCTGGGGAAGAGATTCCTTCTCAGGATAGATCATAGTAGCTTAACAAACTTCTTTAGTCAACCCACGCTCAACGTATGCCAAGCTAGATGGACTTCATTCTTAAGTGAATTCGACTTTGAAATCAAACACCTCAAGGGAAAGGAGAACTAGGTAGGAGATGCATTGAGCAGGAAATTGCATCATGCCTAGGAAATTTTATTTAGTCAGGTGGAAATTAACTTTGCTAATAAAATCAAGGAAGAAATTCAGAAGGATCCAGAATATGAATAGTTCTGCCAGCAAGCTAGGGATGCAAAGCATATCGGGAAATCTAGTGAATATAGTATTAATGCTAAAAATCTGCTGATGTTTAGAGGTAGGATATATGTTCCTGACTAGTTATAATTGAAACAACTCATATTGGATGAATTCCATAGGAGTCTGTATGCGGCTCACACTGGCTATCAAAAAATATTTTCACAATTAAGAATGGCTACTTCTAGCCTAGTATGAGGAAATACATTGTAGAGTACTTGGCCAAATTTTTGGAGTGTCAGCAGGTTAAAGCTAAGCATCAACATCTTGCTGGGCTATTGAATTTGTTTCCTATTCAGGAATGGAAGTGGGACACCATAACTTTGGATTTCATAACTAGTTTACCTCAATAAAAATGAAAGAATGATTCAATTATGGTGGTGGCTGAAAAGTAAATCAAGGTAGCTCATTTTGTCCCTGGAAAATCCACCTACCAAACCACTCAGATAGCCGACATATTCATGAGGGAAATCTTTAGGCTGCATGGCATACCTCGAGTCATAATCTCTGACCGTGATGTTAAGTTCACTTGTACTTTTTCAAAAGCATTATTCTCTAGTTTGGGAACTCATATTCACTTCATTATGGCCTATCATCCAGAGACTAATGGGAAAATTGAATGAGTCAACCAAGTGGTGGAAGACATGTTGTGCATGTACATCATGCAATAACCCAGGAAATGGGAGGAATATCTTCACTTAGTAGATTTTGCCTACAATAATGGGTATCACAAATCATTAAAGATGAGTCCCTTTGAAGTATTCTATGGGAGGAGGTGTACTGTTCCTACAAATTGAAATAACCCTAAGAATAAACTAATATTAGGACCAGATATGTTGGAATAAATGGAAAGAATCGTGAAAAAGGTCTAAGAAAGCTTGAAGGTTGCACATGATAGGAAAAAGGCTTATGCCAATAAGAAAAGGACCTACTAGGAATTTCAGGTAGGAAGCCATGTCTATGTGCGAATCAAACTCAAGAGGAGTATTCTCATATGGGGAAAGTGCGCCAAATTGGCTCCTCGGTTCTATGGTCCCTTCCAAATCTTAGATAGGGTAGGACCGGTTGCATATCAACTCGCACTACCCAGTCATATTTGGGTGCATAATGTATTTCATGTTTCTATTTTAAAGAAAGATATATATATAATCCTTGGCACATCATAGATTGGAAAGATATTCAGGTAAAAGAATATTAATATATGTATATATGTAGGGTATTTCTTTTATCTACAGTATATATTCAGATGTGCCAAATGTGTGAGAATTGGATTATGGCAGGTCAAAACAGAAGGAGAATTCCTCGTAGAGCCCCTACGCATACTCGATCAGAGAGAATTAAATTTGCAGAGGTGAGCTATCATCTAGGTCAAAGTGCAATGGAAGCAATTTAGCCTAGAGGAAGCCACTTGGGAGGATAAATATTTTATGCAGCGGGCATACCCATGACTATTCTAGGAGCGGCTGGAAGACTAAACTATGAGGACAATGTTCCACTTGAGGGGGGAAGATGTAACACCCTCAGATATGAGAGTAAAAAATTAAGTTATTGTTCTTAATATTTTACTTTTATTTTTATAATTTTGGAAAGAAATGAGAAAACAACAGTTATAATAACTAGTAATGAATTTCTTTTATCTAATTCAGGAAATGGTTAGAGTGAGAACAGAATGATGATTTCATGATAATCTAAAGAATTTTGGGAAACAATTGGAGGCAGTTATTATTTAGTTTCCTTCTTCTAAAAATCTTGGAGATAAAAGGGAAATTGAGGGACTAAGAGGGGTTTGGCTACTAGAAGGGGAACCACCTGAAGAAGAAGGATACATGAGAACTACAAAATTATTTCTAGAGTTGGTTGGGACCAGTGGAAAATTTTCCAATGAGATTGACTTCTGAAATTCTATATTGAACTAGAGTCTTGAGGTCTGGAAGGGTAACCTCGACAAGTTAAATCCAACTATGCTAAATGATTTCTCGGAGGGGGGGAATCTGGACGTAATAGATAGTTTTGTTGGAAGGGTGGAATGGTCTCACTCTGGGCACACTGACTCAATCAGTTTCAATAATTACAGATAAGTAGAGCTGACACTGCTTTGAAGTTTTTATTTCTAAAATTCCTGTTAAGTTGAAAATCACGTTGCTCGAATTTCAAGAATCAAGTTCAGTCAGAAATGAACAGTGGACATATTATGAATAAAATTGCAAGAAATAATGCTTGTTGTTGTCTAAGTTAATTTATACCCATTTTGATATCATTCTTTATCTTAAATTATTTGTTTTATGAATAGATGTGATGAGTATTACTAGGGTATTGGCCAATATTTATGTATGCATGTTTGATATAATATTTCATCTAATTTGTTAGTATGATAAATAGACGTAATGCGTTATCGTAGGAATATCAGCAAGAGTATATTTATACATGTGAAAATGAAAAAATGAAAAAGGGTCTTCTAAGTTTGGAAGGACAGATGGAGCAAAACCCTCTGTGACCATCAAGAACACTGTGAATAAAACTGTGTATCAACTTGTGTGAAAAACTATATAACCTAAGTAGCCTCTGTGGGTGGTTATAAGTTGGAGACAACATGTTCAATAATGGAATGATTTTGCAGTGGACACAAGGAGCAGAACGGACTGTCATTAATAATGTTAATGGGTCCCTAAAAAGAAATAAGAACCCCATGTGGCATGCCTACTTTTAGAGTCATTCCAGCACTGAATTGTTACCAGCAGCCGTGGGAGCAACTCTTCGTGAGGACATTTATATGAGTTAGCAACTCAAACTATAATAACAATAATATTGAGAAAGATAAAGAGAATATAATCATTGTATTGAGAACTATTAAACTCAAGCCATGATAGCAAAACTCGGAAGTAGAGTAAGTAATGGAAAGCTTGTATCTATTCACTGGGAAAAAACCAAAATAATGCCTACATAATTATATTATGATGAAAAAAGTAACAAAATAGTACCATAAATTATGGGCATCAAAGAAATCCATTTGAGAAGGAACAAACTGTATTATATAATTTATTGATAAATAGAATGATGCCCTTGTACAAGATGGATTGTTTTCTTTGAGCAAAACAAAGATTAAAAACCTTGAATGAGGTCCATAAAACAAAATATGTGCAAAGAAATATATCCTTATCTAGGTATTAAGACCCTCCATAATTAAGTACCCATGGTATTAAGTGCCTCCTGAAGTTCTCAAGAATCTGATAAACTACATTTTTATTTATAAATTAACAAAATTGGACTATGTGCTAATAGTAGGAGAACTGCCAGAGAGACAATGGGTCTCTGGAAAGGAAATGGAGTGAACTCACCTTCTATTCTATGAACCCACCTCAGTGCCTAGAATGCTAGTACAATGTTCCTCACGAATAGGAAAGAATACAACGAAGTACCCAAGGTACTTAACACATAGTACAGATTGGGGAAGGAAGGATTGTTCCTACCCCTTAAACACTACAGTTTCAGTCGTGGTTAACATTGAGCTGCATTGAACCAAACGATTGAAGAGATTTGGAACCTTGGTGAAGCCTGAACATTAAATTGACAAGTATTACCTGCAAATTAGAGAACAGATACATTAGCTAATGTTGGAGGAGAACTGAAGGAAAACCTCCAACATCTTAATACACTAAATGAAAAATAGGGAAACACACCTCTAAAGCAAGAGCAAGTAATTGAGTTGGGAAAAACCTCAACGCCACACCGGAATTCCTGTGGCCATACAAGGATGTAGTAGGGTTTGCAGAGCCAAGGTTTAAATCCAGAATTAATGGATAGACGCAGTAAGGGTTCAATGACCACCCTATGTTTTCTCGCAAACTGAATGGAATGAAAATGGTTAATCAAATCCAAACCCTGTGTGGTAAGGCAATCACACTAACCTGCAACTAAATGTTTTTACTGGATAGAGTTGCAGATCATCGTCATCAACATAGCAGTCAAATGATGGAATGAGCCTCAGAATCCGTAGGAAGTTGCCCCAAAAACCACATCTCCTCGCCGAAGTCACTAGATCGTCAACCCCAGGATCAATGGTGTGATGGCGCACTTGTGTCCAGCTTGCCGGTACACATCTGGAAGAGTCTCGGAGGTCTGGGGTATAGTTTATTTAATACATGAATCAAGCACAGTTAAAACCCAACATCTAAGGTGATCACACGCACTTAACCGAGGTGTGGAAACCCATCAATAGTTACAACCAAGCTAGCATGAAATAAGGCTATGGAGTATTCAGATCATTAAAGAGGAATAGTGAACTTGGGAGGGTTAAAGTGTTAGTGCATTAGGAACAATAAATGACAACATTACTGTGTAATTAATTAATTAATTATTAATTTCTTTTATGTCATAGGTAGTTGTTACAAAAGGGAAAATGTATTTTTATTGTTCAGAATAAATAAAATATTACAATGGTCACCTTTAATGCTTAATATGTAGTTGACATTAGTATTTTACAATAATGTTCATGACAAAAAAAATTATATAGATAGACCCACACATGCATAGAAAGAGAAAGATTTCCTATTTTCTACTTTCTAATTCCCAAAATGAGGAGACTCTATTTACAAATGTCAATCATGTATAAAGAAATCGAAAATAAAAAATTCTTATGGTTAAACCACTTTATTTATTATAGATTTGTTGCCTAGATTCTTGGCATATCCAAGCTAAAATGGATCTTTGATAGTTTAATAAATAATAATACTTTAATCTTAAATAAAATACCATAAACTATACAATTGTGTATAAAAAATTATTTCATAAAACTTATAATAAGATGTTTATAACTTTTACTTAATATTTCCCCCTATCCCCACTATCATAGACATAGACTAGGGGTATATGAGGGTAGGTGTGCATAGGAAATAATGATAAAAAATTAAAAATATGTTATTACAAATTTACCTAACATTTCCCTCCATCACTACCTTCGGAAATATTTTAAAATTGTAAAACAAACTGATGTAACAATTAAAAATAAAAAATTGATATAAGACATTATTGCTCTTTACATCCATAAATCCATTCAATTTTAAATTTGGATCTATGAAGTGTTGACAAGAATCAAATATCTCTAGATGCTTGCTAAATATGATGTTAAGATGCATCTATGTTGATATACATTGGAACATATGTTATCGTTATAGTATTAACATGTACATATTTGTAGCAAATGATTCAATTGGGTTAAACAACTCTCTACAATCTAATATGAGAAACATGTTGTAGTGGAAAAAATGTTTGCAACCAAGCATCAGGAAGATGTTGTAGTGGTACATTACATGAAATATTTTTTTTCATGAGGTGAATTCTATTAGCCGAAAAAATAGGGAATTACATCAATGATTAAAAATGTCACTCTAGTTTCTCATAGGAAAGACTCGATCGCAACCAAAATTGTACCCTCCTAACATATGAGAGAGAAAACTAAAAACTAATAGTGACAACAAAAAATAGGCCACTACATAGATAGTGGCCTAATTGGCCTCGAATAAACATAGTTGCAAAGATATAATCATAAGACAAAACCATACCAAAGTAAAATCATGTGGTCAGAGTCTAAGGCTTCCACTAAGCTAGGATTTGTTGGATCTACTAGAGGCCTGACAACTGCCATGTGGATTTTAAGATGATGTTTTATCCTCTCCAGCCTTTGGCCAATTATTTCCATCCTAATATAATAGTCCCTCATAGCCCCATGCATGTCATCCAAGTATTGAAGAAACTCCATCTAACAATCATGAAAATCCAGGAGACTTTATCCCAAAATGAATTTCATTTTCTAATAAAAATCGATTATTTGCATGCACTGGTTAAATCTACCCCTCATATGTCTCATATCAAGGATCCAATTTTCCCACTCAAAAAGGAATTATGTATCTGAAAGGGGGTTTTAGTGGGAAGAGGGTTTCCCCCTAGACTAGGATAATTCCTCTAAAACATCGGTTATAGTGTGCTCCCAATACAAAGAAACAATGTCTTCAACTCGATGATGCAAATAGGTATTTCCTATTTAGGCACACCCCTAATAATAAGCAACCCATATTCTATCTCTACCCCCTATCGAGGTAGGGATGGAGTGACACTTAGAGATATAAAATAGACCATGACCTAACTTTGGTAAGATGAATCCCCCCACATAGAACCATCACACACCTAAATTGCCAAATCTTGTGGGAGGAATGAACTAAGATGCTATCTCCATAACAAACTTGTCATCTAAGCTCATGGTACCCAAAATTCCAACAATATACCAACCCCTACCATCTCTTGTACACCAATCAACAAAGAAAGCACATTGCCACCACAAAATTAAGGCTCACACCCAACCATTAACTTGATATAGAGTAAAACCCCACCTCCTAGCTTGGGATGAAGACATGATGTTGTTGAGCCAAAAAAAACCCATTGATCCCTGAGAGAGTAAACACCACCAACTCTCAACATAATGTACCACATATAACAAGATCCATAAAATCATAGAGATAGTAACTATATAAACCAGAAAACACAAACTCCCCAATGGATGACCCTAGTCCACACCTAGATAATTCAAAGGTCCTCTCAACCACCACAAGCATAGACACTACCCAACCTTCACGAAATGAGTAACAAATAGGAAACCACCCCCCTTGACAATAATCCAATTGAGAAAAAGAAATGAAACTATAATTACTTTAGGAAATGAAACGTAGCATACATGCCTAGAAGAAAGGAACCAAAATTAGAGACATCTATCACCTAGTGAAACCAATGGTGCATTTTTCCTTGGGTGCCTAAAGAGATGAGATAAAAACCATAATAATTCCCCCTTTGTATTTTGTGAACTAGGAATACTAAAATTCAACTAGATAATGTGGTAATTTCCATATTCTCTATTCCTTCCTCGAATAGAAATTTCTTGAGTCTCCAACGAAAGTTGAGATCCCATTCATACCGCCCACTATTGAATAAGCTGTAAGGTAGCATGAACTTCTACTTGAGGAATTTTTTCCTAACTTATCTCCCCCTAAATTGTTATAGCCTCATACCTTATGTCTACTTGTGGGTATCTCATTACAGACAAGAGTGCCCCTCTATCATTCTAGTTGTGAAGATGGAGCACAGACTTAGCAATCCAAGGCTGGCCATTATGGCCACCCTCTTGACATGTTGTATGCCATAAAAAGTTACATTATCCCATCCTCGTATCTACCCAAATTCATATATACTTAAGGCCACTAGGCCAAAATTACACTTTCTAAGGGTGTGTTCCAGATCCCTTGATGCATTAGCCAAATGGGGCAATAGCAACCCCCCCCCCCCCCCATCATCTAAAAAGTCACCTCATTCGAGGTTGCGTAATAGATTTGAACCATCTATTATCATGTCACCTTCATGGGGTAATATGGTAGATAGTTCCAAACTAAAACCATGGGGCTAGATGATTCTAGGCATCCATAACTTGACACAAAATTTGCAACTTTGTTACTTGTTCACCTTATGTGCAGTGTGATAAGAACTGGAGTACAAGATAGAAAGTGCACCACCTGCTATAGCATGGACTCCAACCTCTAACCTATAAATAGCTTATGGATATGGGATATAGCTTGGAGAATAAATATCATGTTGACTATGGGTTGTGAGTCCCCTTCCACAAAGAAATTATTTTAACATTGAGTTTCAACATACTCTAGGCCCTTTTTTAGACCTATTAATTCCATGGAATTATTATTAATAATCATAATTGTCCTAGAATATATGAACATGGGCATCCTTGTGTGATATCTACTTATGCCTACAAATCCTGTGGGGCCTGGATCACCCTTAGAAGTTCCATTAAAGTTTAGTTTTAAATAGAAGGTGGAGGGGGATTACATTATCCTAGGTTGGAGACACTAACTAGAGGAGGGTAATCCGAAGAAGGACACATGGGAGGGGAAGGAAAGCTCTTACATATTTGAAACTTGGCAATATTGAGAGAAGCAAGATAATGCGAGAATTCTTTATTTTACCCAGTTGATAAAGGATTTATTCATTGGGTTGTATAGGCAGTATGTTATAGAAGTAGGTGAGGTGAAGAAACAGTTGAAAAAACTGCTGGAATAGGGTGTCATTTGACTGAGTACATCACCATGTGGGTCACCCATCATCATTGTGCAAAAGAAGGATGGGACTTGGCAGATGTTTATAGATTACAACGTGTGGAATAGAATCATGCTCAAGAACAGATACCCCCTGCTTAGGATATATGGTCTATTGGATCAGTTGCAGTAAGAAAAATACTTCACCAAATTGGACTTAAAGTCTGGATACCACTAGGTTCGAGTCAAAGAAGAAGATACCTAGAATACTGCCTTCAAAACTAGTCAAGGTTTGCATGAGTGATTAGTCATTCCATTTGGCCTATGTAATGCACCATCTAATTTTATGATATTAATGAATGATTCATTGTGCCCTTTTGTAGATTCATTTATTATTATTTATTTGGATGATATATTGGTATATAGATCTACATGGGAGGAGCACATCTCACATTTAATGCAAGTGTTGGAGACATTAAAGAAGCACCAACTGTTAGAAAATATCAAGAAGTCTAAATTTAATGCACAATAGTATTTGGTGTATTTCTAGTATGTGATAGGTGGAGGAGAGTTGAAGATAGATAATGAAAATATGGAGGCCATCATGAAACGGTCAATGCCTACTAATGTTTCTGAGGTTAGGAGTTTCATTGGGAAACATAGTACCTAAGGAAATGCATATCCTCATTTCCAGTGGTAGCAGCATCACTTTGTGCCATAAC
Organism: Pinus taeda; assembly: GCA_000404065.3. NCBI lineage: Eukaryota > Viridiplantae > Streptophyta > Pinopsida > Pinales > Pinaceae > Pinus > Pinus taeda. The sequence continues at coordinate 13,185 of APFE031635127.1, forward strand.
AATAAATGGAAAGAGTTTCTTGTGGAGAAAGGGTGAACGGAGGGCTTTCGGGAGCTAAAGAAGAAGATCATTCAAGCACCAGTTATAGCATTACTAAACTTGCAATGACCCTTTGAAGTGGAGACGGATGTGAGTGGGTATGTTATGGGAGCAGTCTTGATGCAAGGAAGAAGGCATGTATGCTACCATTCTGAAGTATTTCATGGGTTAGTTCTTAACTACCCTACCTATGAAAAAGAGCTCTATTCCTTGGTGCAAGCTATGAAGAAGTGGAAGCACTATTTGATGGGAAAGGATATCGTAATCCACACAAATCACAAGCCACTACTATACTTTCATGCCCATAGTAAGCTACAATAGACCAGGCATTACAAGTGCATGGGTTTTCTATAGTAATTTCATTTGGTGAAAAAGTACAAGAAGGGAAGCACAAACAAGTTCGTTGACATGATTTTAAGGCCAACCACATGAAAGATCACAACTTTGGTAACTCTTATGAACATGGAGACATTAATCAATGATGCATACAAAGAGACATATTTAGAGGATAAGGACTTCAAAGAGGTGTTTCAATAGTTGCAAAGTCAGATTCATGTGCATGATGGTGACAACACCATTGAATACCATCTCTAGGGTGTGTTACTTTACGTACTCGATAATTTATTTGTTCCTAAAGGTGAGTGATTGCAACAAATTAGATAGGATCACACCTCCAAGGTTGCAGGGAACTTTGATGTAGGGAAGACCATGGCCACCTTGTAGAGGTATGTGTAATGGCCCAAGATTAAATATCAGGAATCTAGGTTCATAAGAGGATGCATGCTTTGTTATATCAACACGCATAGAAAAAGGAAACGAGGTCTATATCATCCCTTTCCTACACTAACTCATCCTTGAGAATGCATTTCCATCAACTTTGTTGGAGGTTTTCCAAAAACCAGGAAGCGACATGACTACCTATTCATGGTAGTTGATAGGTTCAATGAGATGTGTGTTTTGGTTCCCTGTAAAAATACCATCAGTGAGGAAGAAGGAGAAAACTTGTTCTTTTGATAGGTCTAGGTGTACTTTGGGATACAAAGGAGCATAATTTTAGATAGGGATACAATATTTCTCATTGCATTCTGGACTACATTATGGGAGAAGATGGACACACAATTGAGGATATCTACAACATTCCATCCAAAGACAGATGGGTAGACAAAAGTAGTCAATAAGAGTTTGGTACAACTTATGAGGGGATACAACCAAAAGAATCGAAAGACCTGAGATGAAAATATGGTATATATACAACATTATTATAATAGAGAATTCCACACCTATATAGGAAAATCCGCATTTGAAACATGTTTTCGATATTTTCCACGTTCACCTTTGGACATTGAATATGGGCAACAAGGAGGTGTGAGGGAAGATATTATAGGAGATGCCTTAAAGGATGAAAAACTTATATATAATATTAGGAATATCCATCTATAGGAACAAGAGAAACTTAATAATTCATGGGAAAAATATAAGGCCAAATATGATCAACATAGAATAGAGAAATCGTTCAAGGTGGATGACAAAGTATGGCTACAATTGAATAAGGAGAGGCTACAGGGTTCTGGTAAGAACTCAAGGGTCTAAGGTATGTTCCCTTTTAGATACTAGAAAAAGTGGATGATAATGCATATCGACTCATTTTACCACCATATATGCACATTTACTCAGTTGTGAATGTAGAGACCTTAAAACTCTATGACCTTTTATGTCAGATCGGGAAGAGGAGCAAGTACTACCTTCTATGGAGGATTTGGAACCATATGCTCAAGAATGATTAACAAAAGACACATATTTTTAAAATAGGTCCAAACTACAACACTAGGGTAGCATGATCTTTGGCAATTGGTTTGAAAGGACAACTTCTAGACAAAGTGAAATGGTACACCATAGTGGTGGGGAAAAAATTTCCTCATGCCATTGAGTATAAGATTTTGGGGGAAAATATCCTCCAAAAATGGGGAGGTATGATCCAAATTAGATCATATACTATTTTTCATCCATCTTGATCCCTTGACGGTGGAAAAAGTGGAGGAATTAGTTCACGGGGCTGTTTTTCCCGATGGGACCTAGCTTGGAAAAACAGGGTTTGAAATGTTCCAGGAGCGTTTTGAGTTTTGAAGGCATAAAATGGAAATTTTTTGCAGTAAAAATTTACCTCTTGAGAATCATATTTTTACGCGGTAAGGCGTTTCCATTTGAAATGAATTAGCCTAGCTGATGCCGTGTCTTAGTGTTAACCGTCGATGTATGGTGTTAGACGATTAAACAAACTTTGATCGTTGATCAAAAAATATGGATTTGTAGCGCTTCAGGTTCCTTCCATTTGAGAAGCAAAGGGAGCATGCCCTGAAGAGAAGCGGGCGATGCATCAAAGAGTTGTTAGACCATTTTTCAATGCAGCAGTCAATACCTCCATATCTGTTTGCATTTGCGGTGGCGAATATTGTTTCTAAGGAGGTTAGTCCCAGGACTAGGATCTATTCTGAACCTGGTCCTGTTCTGGATGCTGCAGAACGTGAGTTCCTGAACACAGGGGAGATAATAAAGCAGGGGGGAATGCTCTTTGGTGAATATGAATGGGAGAGATTCGATCTCCTTGTATTGCCCCCGAGTTTCCCATCTGGAGGAATGGAGAATCCCAGGCTGGTCTTCTTAGCTCCTACTGTCATTGCAGCGGATTTGAGTGGTGGGCATGTTCTGGCACATGAGCTCGCACATAGCTGGACCGGAAATCTCATCACCAATGCCACAAATAATGACTTTTGGCTAAATGAGGTGTTATTACATGCACAGCTAACTATATCTTACCACATGCTAAAGAAAATACGTTGTTGAAGATTTGAGTTTTGAGGGTTTAGGGTTTTACGTTTTGGGAAATGTGTTTTTGCTAGGGTTTTACGACCTATGCAGAGCGAAGAATTGTGGAAGTTGTACAGGACGAGGAGCGTGGCTGAAGCCCTTGCTGAAATAACTAGAAGGTCAACTTTGTTCCTTTGGCATTTTTGTTCCCTTATCTTACGAATCAGGTTGCACTTTTTAATTGTACCCCCCTCCACACACACAAATATATTTTGCTGCTCTTTAAGCAGACATACTCTGATCAATAAAAACCAATCACAAACAGAATCCCAGAGTGAAATGAGTTTTAGATTTGCTGACATGCATGTTTCAGCGTGGAAATCTTGGCTTCATATCGGGTTTCTGTTTCCGGTGCAGGTCATCATATTTTCAGAAGATACAAGAAGATGTACAGTGCTTTGCCACCCCAATTATGGAGATGAAGCATGCTATTGAGTGCTCTGAAACAAGAAATATGGACGAATTGTTGAAGTTTCATCGTTATGTTGAACTTCATCTTGAGGAGCTGACAGATGAAACCCAGGTGTAGCAGATTGAATGAATAGATAGTGCTGGTTTGAACAGTAAAGCAACATTTCAGAGTCTAAAGTGACAATTTAAGCTTTCAAGACTCTTTCTAAATTTGCCTGCATTGTGAATATTATTGACCATGTTTACTGATGCATAGGTTTTGGCGAAGTTTGAAGCTTTCCCAACCAAAAAGCTGGAAGTAATTCGGGCTACATCAACACTTCATTCAAAATTAAGTGCTATAGTCAATCATCTTAATACCTGGTAGGTTGCACCTCCATTGTCTCGGCAGCTTGATAAGGTCACGAGCTATTTTGACAAGGTAAATGAAGCAAATTTCATTTTTGCTATTTGTAAATCTTAGTATATTGTTACTACAGAGAAGCTGGTTAAAGAAACCAGAAAACTCAGGTTCCAACCCTAACAAGGCTTTATGTAGGCATCAAACTTAGGGAACATTATGCTTGAGGTCATTTGTTACTTGGATGGGATAAAGTGAATATTCCACTTTTCTTCAGGCCATTTCTCACCATTAAATCAAGTTAAATTCAACAATCAACAGATCCATGACTTTGCATGTCTGCACTACAATCTGGTAAGTCAAAATATTACTAAATTGGAGTGAACTTTACCTAATTGTAACGGAGCTATCAACTTGCATGAAGCAAAGTACCAATATTTCCCTTAGCTCATATTGAAAGAATTCCAATTTGAAGAATATTGACCACTGCTACATAGCATTTATCTATGTTTTGATTCTGGTGAAGCTCAGGGCTCAAACAAAACCCTATGCTTATTAAAACCCGTATTCTCCACTTGGGAGGTCTAGACTTGGGAGGTGTAGACTGAATGCATAAATGTGTAATGTTATCTTGTTACTATGAATGTTTGATTTCAGGAATTCTCTACTTTCACTTTCTTACATCATTATTGTATATAATTGTCAAACTTAGTTGTCAAAACATTTATAGAGCTAAAATTTTATGCAGATCAAGGAGGTGGAGGCATTGGAGCAAATTAAGGATGAAGAGTCAAAACTCTTTGAGAGAAATAAGATCTTCTTTGATTTCAATGTACTTATTCGCATCAAGGAATCAATGGTTGATGTTTCTTCTCGCTGTATAGCTTTGGCATTGGAGGTCAGTGAAGGATGTCTAATCTTGTTTATAAATCAGTTATTTATCTGAGAAGGTCAATTACAGTCCGTTAAGAAGCTTTCTGATTTAGTTTGAAAATTTTTACTAGGCCATAAATCTTGATATGTGGTGGTTTTGTACTTTTCTTTTTCCACAGGAGAGCAAGACAACCAAAGCAGAACCATGTAGAAGAGTTGGTGACATGAACGCTGAAAATGACGGCAATCGCTTCCGAAGATGCTTGCAGACGCTCTGGAGGACTTTTCAATTATTTTTTAGAGTTTACAATTTTGCTGGGGGTCATGATGAAAATGCAAAGGAATTGACTTGTGCGTTGGCCAGAGAAATGCAAACATACCCTCAACATTATTGGTCCCCTTAATCTTGTGATATGTAGATATTGAGGTCATCTGTAACCTCTTAAGTTTGAACTACCATTACCTCTTTGGCTTTTGATTGGTTCAAGAATTATGTATAAAATTGCAACAATCTGTGACCTCTTATGTTTGAACTGCCATTAACTCTTTGGCTTTCGATTGGTTCAAGAGTTCCATATAAAACTGGAAAGGATCATAGATTAAATTGAGGATGGTGGAAGCCAGTTTCTTTATGTTTTATTGTAAGGGATTGTCAAAATGAGATGAGTATATTTCAGATCGATTGAGGCTTGAAAAACGTTTGCTTGCACTTCTGGTGTTATTTGCGTGAAAGCATCATTCAGCGCTAAATGGGCATTCATGCCTGGTTGTTCTGATTAGAGCGATATTCATATTTATTGTTATTCAGGTATGGTGGCTACATAATGTATTGATAATTTCTGCCTTTTAATATCTATATATATATATAT
>APFE031635130.1:0-10878 GCA_000404065.3 Pinus taeda
CATCTTAGATTATGTTGCTTTTTGTGCAAGTGACACTTGTTGCACTTGTTCTTGTAATTTTGATATATCATATAACATTTCTTCTTCTTCTTCATGAGTCATGCTAGAGCTTCCAGGCTCATTAATATGCGTTTTCATTTTCTTTCCTTGAGGCATCAATTACCAATAATAATGCTCTATTATGCCCTTTGAATTCCTTCAAAATAATTTTTCAAACCAAGCTTAAGCAAAAATTTAAGAAAATCTACACAGCTTTTTTCACTTTGTAGGAGCTTGATATTGCCTCTGATTTATCTCTGTACTTTCCAATCATCTAGTTCTGAATTTGTGATCTGTAGTATCCCTTTATGTCCTCTTTCCAATGCCACAAGTCTGACCCAAATTGGTTTCTCCAAGGAAGAGTTATGCGAAATCTCCCACAGTGACTTGATTATAGACTAGTTTAGTAGAGCGAACTTGTACAACGTACTACGATTCACTGTTTCGACCTTTGAAGCTGAAAACTACATACAAGAAACTACAGTCCTTCCTCTTTCTGCACCTTCTTACGAAATTTCAATCCGATCCCCATAGACAAAGTTATGACGATTTTTCCTAGGTCACCTGTTTGGAATGTAATTCAGGAGTCTGCAAAGAGACCAACTTCCTCATATCATATCTCCACAAATATCGTGTAAAAAGCTCTGAAATTCAGACCCAAGGTTCAGCACGATTTCTTCTCAAATGGGTTTTTTTTGCAACTTCTGAAACATCACAGAAAACAAGTTATAGCGCACATGCCACGATGACCTGTTTGGAGCAGCGAAACCCTAGAATCCAAAGCTCTGATACCAAATGTTATGAAACCAGCTCAAGAAAAGATAGAAAAGATAGATCAACGCCTTAGAATTCAGCCTCTTCGAGGGGGCAACCTCCTTTACATTACATAAATGAACAATTCTTGGATGATTCAAATGACAAAACCTCCTTTCTATATATAGGAGTCTAAGGAGTAACAATATAAACCAACCAATCTAACAATAATAATATAAAGCCACAAAAATAACAATAGAAGGATTCTATGGGGCACAGTAATAACAATATGGGGGAAATAGGGGCACAACAATATTAATAAGGGGTATAACTACAATAGTAATGGGGTAATCACTAGTATTATAGGGACCCAACAATTACAATGGATTCACTCTTTGACTTATACTTTCAAATTGCATTTGAACAAGAAGATGTCATCTTTGGTCCTGTGAGGATGGTCACGACTATCAGACACCACATTTTCCCTGCGATTGATTCCTGTGTAACATCTATGTTTGTTGTGAACACAAGCATGTGCATACAAGCGAGAATAAATGAGATATGATGCAGAGATATCGTCCCCATAGAAGCAAAAAAACAAGACATGCCACTTCATAGCCAAGCACTACAACACTATAGGAGATGCACAAGGATGATCCAACTCTGATTAAATCTTCTAGAGCATAATCACGTCAATGGCAGCAACAATTTGATCTTCGAGTCATTGGAGACACATTAAGTGAGCTTATCAACAAGCCGTTGGTGCATACTGATTAAATTCTACAATAAAATGATGATTTGGTTGCGGGATCCTCCACGCGAATCTATGGAACAAACACACCTCCAATTCCACTTGAATTGAATTTCCAACTACAGGCAACATGAAAATTAGATAGGCCAAAAATAATTATCAATCCGATTAAACAAATAGAATATTGTGGCAAGGAGTCGATAGGAATGACTATGCCCCCACGCTTCTTCCAGAATCAACAAAAACAGTTCCAACATGGCTGCTCACAACACATATGCTAGCCGCACATTGGTTATATGCCCCCAAGACAATTTTGACTGGCTAGCCAACTCCACGCTCACCATACCATCGAGCAACACTTTGTTTCAATTCATTATGCTACACAATACGTGTAATACAATACACAAAACCTGCAATACAATGCACAAAACCACGACCATTCCACACATGTTGATGTCAAGTTGTGTGATTCAGAGGGGTCAGCTTGTGGAATGACTTCACATCCATACACAAAACTCTTTAAAAAAACTAGTCTTACATACTGAAATCACTTCCCTATTCTTAGGTCTCTATGAGGGAGTGGGGCCTCATACTAGCTTCTATATCAACAAAAAAAAACTAAGTGGACACATAAAACTATTTTTTCCATTAATTTATTCATGAATATGATACACATATAGTTTGATTGACCTCCAACTAATTCTAACCTTCAAAAAAATAAACGAGAGAATATCTCAACAACCATTTACATATCTCAAACCAACTTTAAATTCAACATGAAAATATTATCTTCTAAACCCAACTTTTTAAAAAAATCAATCATTATTCAATAAAGAAAGAAAAAGACAAGATCAACCATGATTTCAAAACATGTGTATTAAACAAAGGCTACATAGTAGCTAGCTTAAACGTAACTAAATTAAAGTAAAAATATTAAATTCAAGTTAGTGTTAAGGTTTAGAATTGGATTAATTTAGATGCTACTCATTAGTAAATTGAGATATTTGGTTATTTGTAATTCAACATTTTCAGGGTGGGGAATGCAATCCTACCCAACAACAATAATAATAAATTTTTGATTGGTTACATGTTGGAAGATTAGATTTCCATATATAAACAATTTGATTGCAAAAAAACTCATATTTTTTTAAAAGGGATATTGCACACTCATTCAATATCTCTGCCATAGAGAGGTACACACATTCTTTCACAACTGTAGTAATATAGGTTTACTTAAAAAAAAAAAGCCAGTTATCGCTTGTAATAAAAAAATGATACTATATTTTGTAAATTAGTTTCCAAGTTTCTTCCATGATGGTAGATGATAACTAACCATTAATATTATGCCTTAAATTATGTAAATAATGTCCTCAAAAATATGGAAAATATCATATGATTATTTAAGTTATAAAGTTTTATTCATATTGTGGCTTTATTAAGGGATATTAAGGGTATATGACTTTATTAAGGAGTACTAAGGTGTGCATCTAAGTAATTAAAAAATGACAAAAAAATTTAATTTGTAGTTTAAGTTAATTGTAAATATAAAAATTATATTTTAAAATACCGATGAAACTGACACGTATTCTATAATTAAATGGATTATCTCATAAATTCCATAAATATTTTTATCTCCATATATAAACTGAACCCAACCACGGTTAATTCTAAATTTATTTTAAAAAACAAGGCACTAACTAATTCATAGTGTCTACACATATGAAATAAACCATGGACTCAACACCTAAATATATCCCTATATGCACCTGGCCACAAAATTAAATGCTAATGTCAGGTTGTTGAAACCGAGATGTCATCAGGGTAATAATGTGGTGAAGTATCAGAGGAGAGCCACCAATACTTGACTACCTCCACGTCGGACCACACCAATGCCATGCTAGCACCCTCGCCTGTTGTATGACACACGGTCCTCACATGCATCCACCGGTTGCTCGTACATGCCCACTTATTCAGCAGGTTAACAAGGCGTTTAGGATTTGTAGTGACATAGTCTTTGCGAGTTGTTTTGTGCACTGTGCATTTCTATTTGAGTCTTGTTGTTGCCTGTTTGCGCTAATGGGTAGTTGCACACCACTCCTCCAGTGGCAGTGATTGCCATAAAAATCCTTGACGATGCAGGTAATGGTTTATGGAGCATAAAAGATGCTCGTGCTAGAGGTTGTTCAATCGTGTTTGTCAGTTTTGTCTTGTTTTTTTGACTCATTTTTTTTGCCCCGTCTGGTGGTATGGGCTTGTTATTCATCTGCATTCCTCCCTGTGGTGTATTTAGCTTGGCTTCGTGTTGTACATGGTCGTTTCACGCTCCAAAGGGATTTTTTAGGTTTGTAGGTAAACTTTTGAGCTTTTGGATTGAATTTCACATGTTTTCTGCAAGTTTTGTGATATCTAACAATGTTTGATGTTATCTTGCAGGTTGTTGTAGGTTGTTGTTGTCTGAGCTACTATTTTTGGAGCATTTGGGGTTCCTGTGGCTTGTTGGCATGGAGAAATTCAATGAAACGACTAGATGACTAGAAGGTAGGATATTGTCCTACCAACTTGAATACTTGTGTTTTTTTAACACATTTTGCCAAATTGGATTATTGTGCCTTTGTTCTACAAGTGCATGTGTTTTTAAACACCTTCACCTATGTGGGTTTTGGCTAATTTTCTAGAATTTAGCTTCAGTTGTGTGAGTTTTGAGTTTTGTTGGTTTTGGGTTATCGATTTTCAATGAGTTTTGTGGGTAGGTCTTGGTATAAAAATATGGATCATTTTTTTTTATCTCTTCAGGGTTTAGTCTATGCCAATCAGATTCCACTGTTTACACTTAGAAACAAGGAACACATATCTTTATTCTAGTGTTGTACGTGGGTGATTTTATTCTCATAGGAAGTTCCTCATCCATGAGTAGTCTCCATACTTGGCATATTTCTCTTTGGAGTCCATTTCTTTAGCCAACCCTCTGAGTTGTACTTGTTGTTGGGGGGTCTTTTCTCTTTTGGAGTTTGTAGGCATTGATGTAGAGTCCAAGAACTACTTTATCTTGACATCATTTTTGACCATATTTACCTCCTATTTCCTATCACTATGATCCAAATAAGTGCAATAAACATAAGGTTTTGATAAGGTAAATATTCATATGTCATTGTCTTCATATTTTGTCAATATGCCTTATTGTTTTATTAAAGTTTACATGCAGCTACAGAATTGACCTGATTCTGCAACTAATCCACAGATATGCAACTACTTCCATTGTTGACAGGATTCGAGTGTGCTAGCTTAACAAAGGAATATACGCGTAGATAAGGAATGATCCACTCATGGATTTGTTCCTATTTACTTGAGATAATTCATTAGGAGATCCACGCTACGACACGGTCAGCCATGATAGTCAACATCAGGACAACACGGTGGAACAAAGTCCGAGTTTTAAGAGATCTCATCAATTTTATTTTTCAATAGCAAATAGACCAATAAGCAATATGATTTGGTTTTGATAAGGATTATAGTGAAGTCCTATAGGCTTAAATTTCTTGTATTTTTAACAAAAGATTCTATAAAAGAATGATAGCTCTATGTAATGAGTGTGCCACCGTATGTAATTTTGAGCGTCATGTAGAACTCTTTTTCACTTAATGCAAAGATCTTGCTTCATACATTTGATGTGCTATTGATATAAGGCGGCTAATTGCCTCGTGGAGTGCCTCTGCGCGTAGAGCAGGTCTTTGATTCACTGTAATTAGATTTTTTTTTTTTTATTTCATATATTTAATTCATGGATTCCCTATTTTCATATTTTTAAGATGCAGTTCAATGAAGTCCACGACTAGGTTCACTTGATTGATCTCTATATATTTAATTTTGTTTGTTTAATATCTAGCATAAAATCAGTTATTTCATTTGCTTAATAGCTAGCATAACTCAGTAATTTTGTTTCATTCATAGCTTAGTTATTTCATAGCCTAGTAATCTCGTTTCTATTTTTCTTTTGCATTGAAATAAATTTGCAGTAAATAAGAGTGTCAATCTTTCTCAGCATCTGAATTCAAGCACATTTCATTTTCCAAGTTGATAAATTAGGATTTTCTTTATTTCATTTCATGCTTTCATAATTAGCTTTGTTTAGCTGCAACATAAAAATCCAAAAACAATTGATAAGTTGAAAAGAAGGTTAACATAACATATTTATTGAAAAGAGTTAAAATCATTATCCAATCATTCTAAAAGATCAATTCAATGAGAACTAATTCTAGAAATATCATTTAGAGTAATCAATTAACAATAAAATATTAGAAATAGCATCCTAGTATAGATAATAACATCGTCTCAACACTTATTCTAGAGGTTGACATTAATTTAGATAGCAATAACATAATCACCTTAACGACATAAATAACATGTAGCACATATAGTTTCCTTGCACTTCATCAGTTTACCTACCCTGGTCGATAATTTATGCTTACAATTTAAGAACATTAAATTGACTAAACATTTTGGCACCATTACTGGGGAAGTGCAAATAGAAGTTAAAAAAAAATCTTCAAATAAAAACGTGATATGCGTAGGGAAAGAGACTCTATAGGTAGATTTGTAGGACGAGGAAGAAGTTTAATTCCCACAAATCTACTCACTCCACCATGACTTCGAAGTTCCACACCACCCACTCAAACTTGAATTACATTCGTAAGGCAACAAACACTTCTTGAAGTCTTAAGATCTAAAATCCAATCCAAAACTTCAACTACTTCATCTACTAAGGCTATAATCGAAGAATATCCTACATCCCCAACTACAGGAGTAGTTTTTTCTATCTTCCACTGGTGAAGAAATTCTAGGAGAAGAATTAGAAATTCCTAGTGAAGAAGAGGAACAAGAAACTCATCTTGATTATCCATTGATCGAGGAACCAGAAGAATTAGAAGATCCTTATATTAGTTCTAAAGTATCTATCATGGCTAAAGGAGGAGGAAGAGAATTACAAAATGTCAATGGTGAACAAAATAGGATTAGAGGAGGTAGAGGTAAAAGAGGAGGTGGAGATTGAGGCAGAGGAGGAGGTAGAGGTAGGGGACATCGAGACCCTTTTGGATTTCCTATCTTCGATGAAGACACAAACCTCACAATGAAGAATATCTCACCTTCTGTTCTTCCTAATTTCCATGGAAAAAGAAGTGAAGACCCAAAGATTTTTCTCTTTGAATTTGAAGTATTATGCAGATCGTATGATTATTTACGTGATGCTCATAAATTAAAATTGTTCCCTCCTACCTTAAAGGATTCAACATTGAAATGGTTCATGAGTCTAGGAATGAATTATTTAAGGACATGGGCACCAATGAAAGCAACATTCTTAGAGAAATATAGGGACTACTATATGCCTCACAACATTAGGGACGAAGTCTTCGAAATGACATAGAAAGAAGATGAGGATCTTGAATACTTAGTTGAGAGATTTGTTTTTAATCTTAAAAGGGAAAAAATGGATAGTCTGGATGACGAAACTTTGAAAGGACTACTACTCAAATCTATCATAGATGAGTGGATTGATCTACTTAACTTGATGGGAAAAGGAGATATTTCTCAATTACCATTTGCAGATATTTGTGATCTATGTATACAAATCTCAAGGGGTAAAGCACGAGTTGGAAAAAGTCCTAGGGATCCTCTCTTATCAAGAATCATTATATCTGCAGTTGAGACAGTCAGTAGGGCAGAATTAGGAAGTTTACTTGATACTTTTAAGACAGATATTTTAGGGAGCCTCAATGAACAAATTGACACCCTTAAAATACAAAACAAGCAAAAGTCCAAAAATGTTGCATTATCCATCTTTTGTCCTAGGTGTAGAAAGAAGCATGCTCTAAGAGAATGCCCTTTAGACTTAAAAACCATAGAAAATTGTGCCATATGTGTATATAACCATGATATTAAAGAATGTCTTTCTCTACCAAGTCTTAAGGTTGTATTTAATGATGAAGGGATACTAGAACAAGTAGACCCTCTTTATTTTATCGCTAAAAGACCATGGAAGAACTCTCAAGCAAATCAACCACAAGGCTTTAAATCACAACAATTTTCTCAGTCTTCACAGAATAATTGGAATCCATCTTAGCAGCCTTGGGCTCAGCCACAATCACAATCTTGGAGTCAGGGATGGTAAAATCCTTATGGGGCTTATGCTCAATATCAAAAATATTCACCATCCCATCCTAATTTTCCACCACAATTCTTATCCAATCTAATCAAATTCCTCAAGCTAATCAATTATCTCAAGTCCAAATCCAAAATCAAAATCCACGGCTCTCCCTACCATTTGCACAAAAACCAAATCAATTACCTGCTCAACCACTTCTGAATCCAAATAATAAAATGTTACAACTTTTTTACAATATGGAGGGAAAAATCCTCAAGCCTATGTAATAACTCCACTAGATCTAAATAATTTTCAATTAAGGTCACATAGAGTATTGCAAAGAAAACCCCCTATTGTTATTCAGGAAGCAAGGACAAATCTTCAAAAAGATAAAAATCAATCTGAAGAAGGATAAATCTCTCTTCCTTAGAAAGAAAATACTCAAACAGAAAATGTTTGTATAAATTCTAATAATACTCATATTATAGAACAACCCTCAGTATCCATTAAACCACCTTTTCCTGAATGGTTGAAAATTAATCAAGGAGTAAAAAAACAACTCACATTGCCTGATTATAATACGTTGGATGAATTAAGAAATGCTTGTATAAAAACTCATTTATTGCAAGATATAAAATAAATGCCAATTTTTGAAAAAACAATCAAGGAATTGAGTACTCAAAGATCAGGAAGAAAAAGAAAAGACATAAAAAGAATTCAATTAGTTTGGAAAATTGCAGACATCATGATGGGGAAAACAACAATACAAACATATCTAGATCCATGGAGCCGCATTGTGAAAATTCACATCAATGGAACTGAAATACCAAACACACTAATTGATCTAGGAGAAGCCACAAACATAATGAGTAAAAAAATCATGGATTCACTAAGGCTTCCTAATATTCAATACACACCAACATTGTTGCAATTAGCAGATAGGTTTGTAATTAAACCTAATTGTGTGTTAGAAGATGTTTGTGTATCCTTAGATTCTTGGGAATATCATGTCGACTTCATGGTTCTAACACCCAATGATAATTTAGGAGGACATCCATTAACCCTAGAAAGACCTTAGTTAGCTACAAATGATGCTATCATCTATTGTAGATCAGGTGACATGTTTATCTACGAGGGAAGTTCTACAAAGAAATTTACATTGTATCCACCTACAAAAACAACAACAGAAATAGAGAGTGAGGAATGGATAGATGATGATGATGATATACAACCTATTTTCAACATTGAACAAGTAAGTGAGGAGGACCAAATTTTATATCTAATGGAAGATAATGAACCCTCCTCACATTATGACCATAGTTGAATCGAATATCTATCATCTAGACAAGTGTCTTTACTCTCTATGAAAAAATTTGGAAACTCTTCAATAGAAAATTTTCGAGAGAAGACTTTGAACATTAATGAAAACCTCAAAGAATTACATAAAAATCAACTAGTAGAAATTTTACAAAAACACTCTTCTGCTTATGCATGTTAATACACTGATATGAGAGGAATTAATCCTAAAACTTGCATGCATCATATCTACATTGAACAGAGTGCGAGACCAATTAGACAATCGCAAAGAAGAATGAATCCAAATCGGAAAGAAATTGTTAAGGAGGAATTACAAAAACTATTAAATGTAAACTTCATCTATCCAATATCAGACAGTCATTGGGTTTTACCCCTAGTAGTTGTTACTAAGAAAAATGGGAAATGCAGAGTATGTATCGATTACAGGGAATTAAATAGAGCAACATTAAAAGGGTACTTTCTACTCCCTTCCATAGATCAAGTCTTGGACACATTAGCAAGGAAAAAGTATTTTTCATTTTTGGACGGTTTTAGTGGATACAATCAGATTCAGGTAGCACCTGAGGATCAATATAAAACCACATTTACCTGTACATGGGGAAATTATGCTTATTTAGTACTTCCTTTCGCATTATGCAATGCTCAGCAACATTCCAAAGAGCAGTCCTCAGAATTTTCTTTGATCTTATTCATGATTATGTGGAAGTATATATGGATGATTTCACAGTTTATGGAAATTATTTTGAAAAAGCACTTGAAAATTTAGAAAAAGTTCTAACAAGATGTAAAGAAACAAATATTTTGTTAAGTCATGAGAAATTTTTTATGATGTTCAACGAAGGAATTGTCTTAGGTTACCATATTTCAGGAGATGGAATTAAGGTGGAATCATCTAAAGTAGAGGTCATTTCTAAATTATCAGTGCCAAATTGTCAACGAGATGTTAGGAGTTTTCTTGGTTTTACTAGATACTATATAATATTCATAGAAAAATTCACAAAAATTACATCTCCACTCTTCAAACTACTTACTGAAGACTGTGAATTTAGTTGGGATCTTGATTGTCAAAATTCCTTTGAAACTTTGAAAAAAAAAATCTTTGAAGCACCTATTTTAAGAGGACCTAATTGGAAATTCTTTTCCATATATCAACCGATGCTTCAGACATAGCCTTAGGAGCTATGTTAGGACAAAAAGACCTTACTCCTTATGCAATCTATTATATTAGTAAAAACAACTCCAACAAAGCTAAATTATATTGTAAATGAGAAGGAGTTTTTAGTTGTAGTTCATGCCATTGATAAATTCAGACATTATATAATTGGATATGAAACTTTCATTCACACAGACCATTCTACCATTACATATCTAATGGATAAACAAAACAATAATGACAAAATAACCACATGGCTCTTACTGTTCCAAGAATTCAACGTCACCATTCTAGATCGACTCGGAAAACAAAATACAATCGATGACCCTTTATCTAGAATTCATAATGATAACAATGATAAACTTGTGGAGGATAAATTTATTGATGAATATCTTTTTGTAGCATCTACTAAATCACCTTGGTATGCATATATTGCTAATTATTTAGCTACAGGGAAATTACTATTTCATTTGTCTCCTAGAGAAAAAAAGGAGGATAATTGACAACAACACATCTTATTCATGGATAAACGAAGAATTATACAAAATGTTATAGATCTAACCCATAAATATATGATAATAAAGATAAACCGAAGAAATAACAAGATCAAATAGATAAAAATGATTATCTTTATTGATCAAACCCTTAAGGTAGGGCAACACCATACATTCACTCCTTAAGGAAGGAGAACACTCCACAAGCCATATGCCTGTTCATACAATATTCCTT
>APFE031635132.1:0-39564 GCA_000404065.3 Pinus taeda
CTTACATTATTATTGTTATGTCGGCTTTGATTATGTTATGACCCCTTAGACTCCTATATATATAAAGGAGGTCTTTTCATTTGTATCATCCAAGAATTGTTCATTTGTGTCATGTAAAGGAGGTTGCCCCCTCGAAAAGGCTGAATTCTAAGGCGTTGATCTCTCTTTTCTATCTTTTTGTGAACTGATTTCATAACACTTTCCCTTATGGAATCTAATCAAAAGTTGTATAATCGTAATTTTATATGTTATTTTCAAGTAGAATGTAATGCCTTATCCAATTATACTAGTAGTTGCTAATCAATTTGTGGGATGGTTTTAAATCGGGACAAATACAATCATAATAAGAATTCCTATAATGGTACCAGGGAAAGAAAAATGTGTTAACTGCCAGTTTCACACAAATGTGGTGCCATTCAATTTTTGTATTGGAAATTAATAATAGAATTCACCTATTTTTGGTTCCTCCTCAACTTGTGTACCCTCCAAACAAGTGGGTCTAAATTTAAATATCCATTTTTCTACAAAAAAGAAGAATTTCTCAGGTGCATATTGCTTTTTAAGATATGTAGACTTTGATAATTTGACTAATTGTATTTAGAATGTGGACATTAGGTAGATGATGTCACTAAAACCAAGAAGACACAAGATATATAGTCATAGAGGTAATCTGACAGAAACCCAAAGCTGTCATTCGTTCCCTGAAAAGTCCCCCCTCCTTTTCATATTTAAGTTAGGGATGATGGTCTAGTCTCAAACTGTGTTAAACTACTCAACTGAATTATTTGTTTTATATAAGTCCTTTATATTAATGAACATACGATATACATCACTGTTTCAAATTATCTTTCATGTTCACACATAGCAACAGGCCATGGGGTATAGGTACATTCTACAAGCAGTGGTGAAAAAGTTCTCTTTACTGCTGCACATTTGAATACCAGTAAAATATTAGTGGTAGACACCGTAATCATATCTATATACATAAAGCCAAAGCCAGTGTACAGAATAGGTAACTGACCGGAGAATACAGCATTGCCAGTCTCTGTGAACTCAAACTTCGCATCCATTCCTCCATCATATTTGGAAGAAACAAGATCAGTGAAATATGTGCCTTGCTGCACCTCCCAACCCTCCAATGCTTCAGGGCGGTTAAATTTGGCAATCGAGAGTTTGCTTTTACTACTTCGCCCAGCTCGCATTTGGGCTAGTTTATGATTATAGTCCTGCAGAATTAGGTGCTAAAACAATTTTCACTCATCGTTTATAGGAAAAATATGGACAGTGCAAGATTTATAATTCATTAAAATTCAAAGTCCTAAACTAGGTCATGGCTATTTCCTGAGAACTAGAAAGCTATACCTGACATGCTCGTATTCCTTGCCTTTGACGTCATATAACATTGAATGTTTGCTTCAAATTAACTTTCCATGTTTGGAATATTAAAAGTGAAAATATTAATAAAATAGTTTACCTCACGTGCAGAAATTTAAAAGTAATTTAAAAAAAAAACTGCCTTCCAGGAAAAGCGGTATTATATAGTAATCCTAAACAATGCCATAAACATTTCCCAACAAATAATAGAGTGCCAAAAGATCTGGAAAAACTTAAAAGCAGTGAATGCTCATATTTCTTTGGTGTTTATGGGCAAAGCAAACAAAACATGCAATGGAAAGCATTCTTTTTGTTTGCCATGGAAAGCAATTTGCCAAATTCATGAAAAGAGAGAGGCTCATGGACCTGCTAACTTACGCTAGAACATTTCATTACAAACCTGAAAAGCTTTTGATAAGTTGTAAACACCAAGATGATCCACTCTATTAAGATCCCCAGTAATGGTAGAGCGTGCAGTAGCACAATAAATGACTTTATTGCAGCCTTCTACAGCAGCTTTTACTGTTGAAGGCTCACCTACATCACCAACTACTATCTTTACTGATCTTGGAAGCAACTCTAGAGTCTCTGGATCATCTTTCCGGACCAAAGCCTGGATTGGGAAAATGTCTTAGTTTACTATGAAAAATGCAAAATGGTTGCCATGACATTTGATCAATGCAAAACAATTTTATAAATCACGTATCTCTTAATACACAATTATGCAAGCATTGTTATCCATTTTGAAAGTGTATGATTTCCCTCTTTTCTTCACTTGCTTACAATCATGCATAATGAAAAATGGTCAGCCAAAAATAATTTGATGCTTTCATCAGAATATAACAAAAAATGCTTGGCAGAATAATTGTATGCTTTCATCATAAAATAGATATATATTTTGGAAATAGAGCGGGTTACTATTTGATTTCCAATCAGCAATATGTGTTCATCATATTAATTACGGAGCACAATTTCAAATGAGATACAAAACAACTTGACTTCTGAAACAAAACACAAATATGGCTATCTGAGAACCCAGACAGGCATGTCTCAAACGAGAAACCAGACTAATGGATCATGCAAAGGATCATTATTGGAACTTCACACAGCTCTGCAATGCCCATTTGAACGATTGTAGAATCATGGAAATATTTTATATGCTAGTTCTCGACAACTGCTTGCTCTTCTAGCAGATTCTGAAATACTAAATTCTTGCCATTTGCAAAAATTCTTCAAAGAAATGCATTCTTTTAAGGTTTTGATTTACTGCATTTGCCAATTTTTTTTATGAAATGAAATTTAAACAATTAATTAGATATGACAAAAATTTTGTATTTCTTATATATAAAAGATTGGCTCGAAAGAAAATCTTGCAAAATGTTTTAGTCCTCAAATAAATAGTTATTGCAATAGATTAACTAGCAAAATTTTACCCATCATTTTGCCTTCCCAGTCTCAGCAATCGCAAGTAGGATTCGGCCAGCCATGTCAGTGTTATGTAAGCCAAGCAGTCAAGGACAAAAAAGGCAGAGCCGGGCAAGTGATCGCATCGATGAGCCCCAGACTCTGCCCAGCAATGGCATGACGCGGAGTCTAAACATTATACATTTTTAACCTTTTCTGATCACATTTTTCTGACCAGTTTTGCCCAACACCGGAAATTCTGTAATTACAGATTTTTGGTTGTTGGGTTTGCATAATCGGACTGTCATAGAGGTTTGAGGTTTGCGAGGGTGCTGAATCGATTTATACATTCAAAGATATATTTAAACAATACAAAGTTGCAATTTCACTTGCAATGTAAAGTTTATAGAGGACTTCAATGCACCCCTGATTTTACCTTCTGGTGGCCTATCTGCCTCAATTTTATTTTCGTAACGTCCTATCTATTATTTGCTCATTAAAGAAATTGCGAATCCTACTTAGAAAATCCAACTTTCAAATGAAAAAATAGATCGTTAACAGCAGAATCTAAAACGTTGGACCTTACCTTAACCTTATATCCTCTCAGCATGAGCTTTCGCACAAGGATGCGGCCTACACGGCTTGTTACCCCAACAACAAGCACAGTAGTGTCTGCTGCACCAGGAATGGTAAAATCACACATGGGTCCTCCCACGAGGACAGACTCGTAGTCCTCATCATTCCTTGGTGTCCGTGACAGCTGACCTAGTTCAGAAAATTTCCTCCAAACTTCATCAAATACCTGCCTGGATTTCCTTCCAAGCCCGACAGGATTCACATCGTCAAGTGATAGAGAAGCCGGTTGTTTGCCAACTTCTTCTTTGCTGTCTTGTTCAACCTCATTTCTGGGACTGGCCGAAGGCACTGGCTTTCGCCGAATTGACGGCAACTCTGGTAGGGTTTTAACTAAAGGGTTTCCAAAAAACTTCGATTGCAGCAATGGAGAAGTGGAAGACTTATATAGAGAGTTTTTCTTATTGTCAGTAGATATCAGTAGAATTCCATTTATTGCCGAGAGGAATGCCATCTATGCCCAATTTACCCTGGATAAATTCGGTATTTTCTTTAAATGGTATATATACAACGAGTATACATCATCAACCTTCAGAGTTGCGTTATACTTACAGATTATGGATTATAAGGCCAACCTGAGAAGGGATTCTTCCGAGTTCCACGAAACGCAAATACGTAATAGAAAATATGCCAACCCCGTGCCGTAATGGCTCAAATCCGAAGCATCCGAATACTCAAATCCAATGGATTCTTTGAGGAATTCGAAATTTTGGGGCTTGAAAAGGCACACATTCAATTCACCAACAGTTCTTTCAACAAAATTCAATAACGAATGACAGAGAAGTATAGGAATGGGAGTTTCAATGCTCAAATTCGAGAGTTTTATTCGTAATTCTGATAAATTGATAGAGAATTCTACCAATGTGTAGAAGCTCCTAGCATAACTTCTGTTTCTCCGAGGCTCAAATCAGCGTGTTAAAGCTGTAAGTGGCGAAATTGGAACGTTTACGGCCTCTGAAGCGTTGCATGGACGCATCGCTGATTGGTGAAACAACGATCAACGATCAATATCGGTGGTTTGAATTATGCGACGTCATTCATATTCTATAGGTTGCTATGTTGACCCGTGGCAATGAAACATGGTGTCCGAAATGGATAAGAGACAAAGAATTCAGCTTATCCACTATAAATTTTTGTATGTTTGAAGCAATTTTCAAAACTGCCTGATGAAAGGTTGTTGAACTTACGTAGATCGCAATTCCGGGGATATGAGACAAAGAATTCAGCTTATCCTCTCTAAAATTTTGTATTTCCAAAACGGCACTGATGATAACCTGGCCTAATTGTCAATTCCGTAGCTAAAATAGATACAGAATTTACTTGTTCCAATTGAGTTCGTGCATTTAAAGTTTTTATGAAGTTTTGGTTTGATTCCTAGTGGAATTATGAAGACAATAATTATGATATGAAAAAGCAGTTGTTTATAATGAGATTTTTTGAAAGTTTTTCCGGCGGATTTTTCCAGTCAAAATCCGGCAGCAATTTATTGGAATTCCAAGTTTGATAGCTAGTTTCTGCACAATCAAAGGTCCCAGGAGTTTTTCAGGGTGCTGAATCCAAATATGTAGTTAAAAAACCATTTTAACTGCTAAAAATCAAGATTTAACCTCATTTCTTCCGCCAGATTCCGTCACCGGAATCTCCAAAAAGTCGCATTATAGACAACTCCTATGAAAAATGTTTCTAACTTTATTGTTAAAAATTTACATAATTTGAATTATATAGTTAAAAAGGTTTTTAAATCAGATTAAATGTTTGTTTTTGTGTTGTTTTGTTTTTTTTTCCTTTTTCTTTCTAATGCTAGAAGATTTATTTTTAAATGGATGGATATTTTTTTAATTATGATTTAAATGTTGTATTTATTTTATTTTATTATTTTATCTTTATTTTTTTTATTTTTTTTTTTAAATTAGGCATTTTGTATTAGGTAAAATAAGGATTACATAAATCAAAAAATGTATATTATTGGTCTACAAAGAAGGAAACTAGATGGGTAGCATATTTTCAAAGTCTTGAAGTTGTTAAAATCTTATTTAACTAGAGCACCTTGTAAAATAGAAACTTGTAAGGACAAGTTGGATATGTCAAACTTTGACATACATTGGAAAGAGAAGACAAAAAAGACTACTAATATTGCAATCAAAAAAACAATGACTCATAATAACTATTGGGAAAAATATCCAGGCATCTATGCTAGTCACTACCCTCATTTGAGGAGAAGGAGATGTTGGTTGATCTCCTGGTTGCAATGGTCAGTGTGTGGTCAATACTAACCATTTTTCCCTCCAGCTATGCTAATCTAATAGAATCATCATGTTGAGTCCTCTTATACCTCCCTATGCCACCAGCAATATTCAAATGATGTTTAACCTTGTGTCAGCTTCGTGTAATAATCAATGAAGTGATGAGAGTGTATGCAATGCCGCATAGACCCCTTTAATGTAAATTAGCATCATATCAAGGTAAAAAGAAACACTCCCTCCTATATACCATCTTTAAGAAAAATTTAATATTTTATGTTAATTAAGAGAATATATAGGAAAAAATTTAATTGTAATTTATAATTAGCGAAATTATAAAATTTAAGCTATTAAAATTTAGCATAGATTTTAATTAAAAAATCACTAAAAATAAAGATGTTTTAAACATTAATTTTCTCATAAAATAGATTGTGATAATTAAAAATTATGTATATCTTTATATCTCAAGATGATAATAAAATTAGTTTATATAATAATGTTGAGCGATATTAAAACTTTTTGAAATTGTATAATCTTGCCTTTGATTCTAAGTGATCGTCTATAGGATTTTAATATATTCCAATGCTATTTAATATATTCCTATGCCATATAAATCAAGGATTTGATCAAAGTGTTGTTATCACTTATTTGTATAATATGTGGAACCTAATAAGTTGTATTAATAATGAGATAATAATCATGGAATATTATATTTAGTTGATTTTAAATAAAATAGTAATGTTATTACTACATCAAATATATGTTTAATATTTATTACATGAATATATTTATAAAAAAAATAACATTTTTTTAATTTTTGATGAGAGTTATATACATATTTTTTCTAAATCTTTTTAACTTATTTTGGGAATTTTTATATCTATTTATTAAAATTAGGTCAAATCAAGATTATCATGGCACTCTGTTTCTAGGATTATTATCTCAAGATGATAATAAAATTAGTTTATATACTAATGTTGAGGGATATTAAAACTTTTTGAAATTGTATAATATTGTCTTTGATTCTAAGTGATTGTGTCTATCAGGATTTTAATATATTCCAATGCTATTTAATATATTCCTATGCCATATAAATCAAGGATTTGATCAAAGTGTTGTTATCACTTATTTGTATAATATGTGTAACTTAATAAGTTGTATTTATAATGAGATGATAATCATGGAATATTATATTTGGTTGATTTTAAATAAAATAGAAATTTTATTACTACATCAAATATATGTTTCATATTTCTTATATGAATATATTTATAAAAAAATGTAACATTTTTTTAATTTTTGATGAGAGTTATGTACATATTTTTCTAAATCTTTCTAACTTATTTTGGAAATTTATTTATGTCTATCTATTAAAAGGTCAGATCAAAATTATCATGGCACTGTATTTCTAGGACTATGAAAATCCCCTCCTAATATGAATAACTCCAATTCTTAGGAATCAAACATAGATTACTATAAAGGAAACTCTCACCCACTTATTGTTGGATCATAACATAGCCAACTCAATATAGAATAATAGCATTCTTGAAAGTATCTACAAAATTGTAAAAAATTACATAATGAAAGATGAAACATTAAGTGAGAGCATAACTTTGATGCATTTGACCATCAAGAAATATCAAAACATTTGCACAATCCTCTTCAATGTAAATAAATTTTCAACAAATTCCTTTTCGAACCAAAAACAAATGTTATCATGAAATGTAACTACATGTTATATTTTCATTAAAACTCATTAAATGAAATTGCATCACTAAAACAACAATAAATATATTTGTCAACCTTTAATGAGATCATCAATTCATGAAATTCATCAACATATATGTGGACTTATAGTATCATTATTTATGATCTCGCAATGGGATATCATGCATCATCACACTTAGTATTTGTAATGTCACAAGGACCATTAATGCAATGTCTCAAGAACGTAACCTCTAACAATGCTATTCATCTTTGTGATATTGGAATAACTAATCATACAGTATTATAATTGATTTTGAGATTTTAGACGCGACTATGGTAAGTTGTAATCATAGACTTTCCATAAATATAGGTAGAATTTTAATGTTTTATCATGTTTTAAACAAGTTTCTCCTACAAGTATTTATGGCAACTAGGTTTGGCGCTTAAGGTTTGCTACCCATTAATATAAATTAACAAACTATTTATACAAGAAAAAGCAAAATTAACATCTTATAAAAACATAAATGGGAAACAACAACTAACAAGAGTGAAATATGATAATCAAATAAGCAACAACCATTTCAAGCATAAATAAAATTTATCATGCTAATAAGTAGTGCACCATGAATTAGTTAAAAATAGAAACAAAATCACAAATGATAAAGTGATTTTGAAACTTAAAATCCATTATATATTGCATCATACAGCTTAAGAAGTTGAACATAATTAATGATACAAAGATAAGAAAATGCATATTATATCTAATACAAAAATATATTATGATATGAAATGAATCATTATATATTGTGGCATTATACAAAATGTTGTATAAGATGGAAGTAGAATTATTGTGTCGATGGGTTCATTTTCAAGGTTGAGCTTAAATCCCACCAGACAAGGTTAAAATTCTAAATTCCAAGTTTGAGGACATAAACTACATTTATATGGAACAAAACTTGGCTAAAACAACATAGTAATTTTGTCATTTTGTTCTATTCAATGAGAGTTCCACAATATCTAAAGAGCACCTCAATATAAATATGCATAAGAAATTTATACCTCCAATTCGTCGACATATGCTTTAACCACTGCAATACCAAGTGAAGTTTGAATTAACTCACATTACTCACACATGTAAATTTAGTTGCATATGATCATTCAAGGATATTGTAGAGGGTTTAAAAGCCTAATACTAATCAGAGGTTGGGAGTGCAAAAATCCAAACCTTAACCCTAATGACCATAAGGAGTTGTTAAAACATGATTTGTAAGGGAAGAAAAATGTTGTGTTCCTATTGTAGTGATTTTTGGTTCCATAACTTTGATAGCAAAGGAAGCAGAGCGCCTTCTTTCGGTGTATCAAAAGACACTATGTGTATGTGCTCCATAGAGCTAATCCTTTTTTGTATTTTGCAATGTAAAGTGAGAAATAAAAGAGCAAGGCATAAACCTTATTTCTTGCTAGAGTTTTTCACTTGCAAGTTTCTTCATAATATATCTTGCATTAATGGAGTAACTTTTTTTCTATTTTATCTCTTCTCTTATTTTCTTAATTATTTTCCATATTAAAAATAATGTGCTTCTAATAATATATCTTAAATATGAGTAATAATTGGGTAGATAAAAGGAAATTGCACCCCCCCCTCCCCCCAACCCACCTATTAACAGCCTCGAGGCCCCTATGTTAAGGACCTATTACTTATTCAACATTATTTTATTTGTTATGGTTAGGTCTAGTTTTAAGTTGCATTATGCTCACTTTATCTCTTATTCATAATAAAGGAGATTCATTTGCATAGTCAATGTGTCTTGTGCATTGGATATATTGTAAAAGGAGGTTTCCCCTCAAAGTGGATCATTATTCCATGATTCTTTATCATTTTTAATGTGTGGAGCTACTTCTTCCTTCTATCCTTATGTTACTTTGGAGTTTGGTTCATAACATTTGGTTTCAAGGCATATGATCCTAAGGTTTCTCTCCTTCAAATGAGCCATATTGACATTTTTGCTAAACTTTTTTCATAAAAGTTTCTACTTCTAGTAAAAAATGTAGGTTTTGGATCATTGTAATTCTAAGATATATCTTATTGAAGTTAAGGCTTTTTGTTTTGCCTTGAAGCTAGTCTCAAAAGATTTGTATTGAATTTTTTGTTGGAATGTCTTTTGATGAAGTTTTAGTCTATGAAATTTTTAGGAGTCTGAGAAGACATATTGAAGTACATATTGTCGAAATTTAGGTTTTGAGATACTATAGTTTTAGAAATACGGGTTGTGGAAATTAGGTTTTTGGCTAGTCCTAAAACTAGTCTCAAATATATGTTCTTGGTAGAAATATCATATCTAAAGCTCCAAATTTCCAAATTGAATTTAGAAAGAAGATAGAAAATAATATTCCAAGGAAAATCTTTAGAAGAAGATATAAAATATTGAACATGTGAAATTCCATACAAGTTTGATAGCTGGGAAAGGTCAAAACTTCATAAGTTTTGGCAAAGTTATAAAAACTTTGACTTGACACATCAAATTTTGGCCAAACATGTGGAATTGCAAAGAAGGCATATCAAATTTCTATAGGAAAAAATTTTAGGCTTAGAAGGGCCAAAATTTTAGATACATCAAGGAAAAGGTTGGCTAGCAAGATAGTCTTCCAATTAAGGTTTTAAAGGTGTTGTAGCTCTTTTATTTCTGATAAGTTAGCCATTAGTTGAAAAAATCAAAATGCCATAGAAAAATGATAGGGTATGGACCAAAAACAAATTGAAAAAAAAAAAAAAAACGTTAGGATTTATTATTATTTCAGGTCCATATCATAAAAAATGATAGGGTAATTGCTTTAAAAAAGGAAGGAAAATGATAAAATGTTAGATAAACAATAAAAGACTTTAGAAAATAAAAATTAAGGCTGCTAGTTCAAACGCGCCTTCGAAATTTGTTCTTTAGTTTAAATAATGCTTAAATTCCTTAATTAGGGTTTAATTATTGTGATAAACTTGATCACCTTGTTAATAGTTATATTTGTCGTATGGGCGGAAGCGATAAAATGTCAAATCAACACCAAAATAAACATCGGGCACTTTTCAACGGATACAATTCACTCTGCCTGGATCAACGGTGGAGGAAGCGTTTCGGCCCCTCTTTAGTCGTTTCCCGTTAACGCGAGGGGGAGGGTCCGAAAAGTAGTTTTAATGGCCACCCTCTTTTGCTACGTGGAACTCCCGTAGCGTTTCAAGCCTCCAAAGCGCAAAACTGTAAACCACCTCAACACCCCCCCCCCCCCCCGAAATCCCGCCAGCGGTTTCCTCTTTTCCAATCATTGACCTCATTCACGCGCCATATCATCCACCCATTATCCCCTTCTCCATACGGAACCCGCCATGTCATTAATCATTATCTCTCACCCATTCACAAACTGCCATATCACAAAGTTGTTGTGCCATACGCTCCTATATCGTTGCCAACCTTAATTAACTGTTCACCCTCCCGTTTGACATTAATCTCGCTCCTCTGCATTAAATTTCCTATGGCTAGATTTAAATGGCAAATTAAGCCCGATTTCACTTATAAATATCCCATGGCTCTACTCTTTACCACTTTTCTGCTTCCATCCAATCACCAAAAGCTTTATTCACTCTGTGTATAATTTTTCCCCTGTCATCCGTCTTTCAACTAAAATAATTTCTAAATTCTCCCCTGCAGCAAGATGGCTCCCAAAGCTAAGACACAAAAAACTAGCGAAGAAGGGAATCTGTCTACAATCTTGCTTGACTTGGGTCACCTCCCCCATGTAGACTCCCTGTTCAAAGTCATTGACTATGAATGCAAATTCGATTTCCACGAATTGAATTTATGGTTAAAACATAAATATGAAGATAAATAAGATCCCATTCGTTTCTAGGAAACACTTTTTCCCTTGTATTCCTTTCCCAAGACTCATCACTTCCCTGATTTGATCACTTGGTGTTAACCCAAGTATGATCCTGTGCAAAGAACAGTGATGACTTAGGATGGAAAAATCTTGATCACCATTACCGCTCAGAGTATAAACCAATTGCTAATGATACCTTCATCTGACTCCCTTAGCCATTTCTCACTAGCAACTCTCATGGACTTTTTTAGTAAACTCACCTTCCCACAGAGAGCCCTTATTTTTGAACTTTTTCTGCTAGAAGATGTTGAATTACTCAATAAAAACCCACCTTATTCATCTTCTATGTTCCCTGAAGCCACTAGACATATCATCTCCCTATTATCATATCTCCTAGGCTATGAAAATGATCAACTTGTTGATGAATCCATCCTGGGATTCTTTTCCATTTTCAATAAATAATATCAACCTGCTTTCATGTATAATTATAGCCAATTTCTGGCTGATAATATACATGAACAATTTATGAATTTCACCACACAAGGAGTGTTCATATATAGCTCAGTCATAATCAATTTGATTTTGTTTCAACATGGAGATTCATTTCACATTTAGCTTAACAGGTAAGATGAGCAGGGAGTGAATCAATCAATGATTCACTGGATAGAGTTAGTGAAATTCGCATCATCAAAGTTTACATTCTCTCTGTTTATAGATTCTTTTGTCCATCCATTCTTCAATTACTCAATAGCCAGGCAAAGCCCAGAATTGGAGAAGAGATTAATAAGACTTTGCACTTATCTGAACAGACCAAGACTGGTGACTAGTATCTGTACCAGAACTACACTGAGATTAGGATATATGGCAGTGAGTTGGCTCCATACAAACTACCTAAGTATGTGCCAATGAGGATATTCTCACTGGAATACATCAGGTAGATGATAAATATGGATGAAGTTCATTTTGCCTCAATTAAGAAAAAGTCACAGTTCAAACTCAAAGCCAAGGCAGGGACATTCATTTGTAATACTAGGTCTACAGGTATAGAGGCAAACAAACTATTGAAGACTGTGAATCTCTAGCCAAGCTTCACCTTGTCTTATGATCCTTTTGGGATCATTTCAACCCTTAAAGTTCAGTTGAAGGCAACACCTTACAATCATACTCCCAGGCCAGAATTGGAGAAGTTTATGAACCAGGAGCAGTGGTCTAAAGAGACTCTCTTAGAATCAAATGAACAGGTTATAACTACTCCACAGATAAATAATCCAGTCACTCAGAGTACTCAACACAAAAGAGTTAGAGAGGAAACTCATTCAGCTACAGAATCAGTTAAAGAGTACTATACACTACATAAGAAATTGAACACTGGATTGTCAATGTCATCAGGGAGCAAGCCACCACAAATAATTGATCTTGGAGATTTAGAAGATATTTATGTAGAAATTTCACCTGTAGAACAAAACGATTTATGCAATGTCCTAAAGCATAATACTTGTTCTACTTCTACAAAACATTAAGCGGAAGCATAATCGAATTCATGAGCAACATCAAGTAGAAACATGCATAACTGATCAAGAGAAATCAATCACACATAAAAAAGAATATATCACTGGGGAAAGCACCAGCATAAAACCCCAACACTGTATTATCAATCAAGTATAGATTCTCAAAAACATACAAAAAGAATCAACTCAATAGCTATCTTGCTCTCTCTGTAATCAGAAGATCCTGATGATCTTTAGTTAGAAGATGAAAATCATGGACTACCTAGGACTCAATATATAGGCCACAAGTCCTCCAATCTCCTATAATAGATCCTTCTCCATGCAAGGAATACTTACTAGAAATATCCAAGCATCTGATAGTACACTGTCCCACATCTAATCTCAACTGGGTCTTTGTCTGAACTAACATGCATCAGTTATCCATGAGGGAATGCTCATTATCTGAATAATAGTTGTCACATGCATGCAAGCATTAACAACTATATTATTAATTAATTAATAACTTGTTAAATTAATCTAACTGGACTTGACTGGTTAGAACTAAGTCAACTGATTTCTCTCATTATAGAACTCATTACTTAATTCCTCAACCAGTGGAGGAAATTAAGGATAAATTCCTCAATCAGTGGGACAACTCATGTGCATGCTCACAAAGACTTCAAATTCGAATTTCCTTAAATAATTAACTCAACTGAATTAATTAATTAATATTTCCAACTGCTGTTAAGACCAAAATTAATTTTACTTCCTATAGATAGATTAGGGATTGCTATAAATAGGAAGGGACCCATAAATGCTATTTTTAGAACTTTCTATTTTTATCAGTTTCACCTCTCACCCAATGTGGCCAATGACCTCACTAGCCAAATTGATATTTTTAGACATGTTATTTTTAGCAGGTCAATTTTTAGCACATTATAAATTTAGCATTTCTTGTTGCACATTTTTCAACAGTTTCATCAGCGGGGACCACTGATCCAAACCTCCTTCTACTTCTTCAACTCCTTCTTCAACTGAACCTATGGAGATTATTCAGTCAATTGAGACCATCTCAGCAGAAGACACTAATATCTTCTCAACATTTTTGGAAATCAAACAAAAGAATGAAAGTCTTAAATCACAAGTATACAGCCAATTTTGGAAACAGACATCCACTTCTCAGCACAGACTTCTCTCTGCCTTTAATAGTGAAAGAGGAAGGATGCAAATGGCATTTTTGCAAGCTCAAATTCCATTTCCCAAATCCACAAGAGATTACAAGAAGACCATATTTTAATTTGATGTAAACCATACACATCCTATTGATCAAATGGATTTGCGTAGGCAATCAGGTGAAATGTTATTTTCAACAATGATTACAATTGCCACGTCTCTTTCCAAGCTCAGAACTACCTTTTCAAATGTGCAGTCACAACTTAAGATTGAAAAATGGTCATCTTTAGCTAAAGATAACAAATTAAAGTCTTTAGAACATATTATTGTCAAAATTGGATATGATCCCCAAGACTGTAAAGCAATTGAAAAAAATACTCGAGAAGAAGAATATAGAGATAACAGCTTTGAAGAAACAATTGAAATTGCCTTCAATTGAGGATCCGCAAACCAAAGAGATGGCAGAAAATGAACAATGTGGGGAGGAGATGTTGAAGCTCCTTATTGAGCAAAACATATAGATCAAGAAAATGGAAGAGCAAATAGAACAACTGCTCAAGGAAAAAGAGGTAGCACAACTTGTTGTGACCTAAGTGACAATAATCCCCATAAAAAGTACATAGCCAAGCTCATCTCCTACTGACATTGCTTCATCTTCAGCAATAGTTGAAACAACAAGGTTATCACAGGAGTTACAGGCACAAAAACAACAGAATGAAAAGTTACTCTAGAAGTTCCAAGCCCTGGAGTCATAGAAGGTAAAGAATGATACCTTGTATGTAGAGGAAATTCAAAAATCACACAGGCTAGAACTAAAGGTCAAACAATTAGACAGTAAGACTCTAATGGCAGACACTTTGGCCCAGGCCAAAGAGGACATCTGGTTAGATATCAGCCACTCCATAATAGAAGTATGGCCATCTATTCAAATTATTTTTTAGCAGCAAGAATTGGTTGTTAGATGCAAGACAGAGATAGATAATCAGAGGGAAGCATTGGGCACAAAACCTAAAGAAGCAGTAGGGGTGATCAAAGTACTAAACTCTAAGACTAGGCAATAATTACAAGAGATAAATATTCCAGATAGGACATCTACTATTTTGGAGATTAAGAAAGTCTAATGAAGAAGAATCTACTGACTCAACTGAAAACAAAGTGTGAAGCTTTGAACATTGCAATCAAAAGGTTTCATTCTAAATTCAGCATTTTGAAAAAGAAAGGTTTACCAGAGTTAGTGACATCAAATGATCAGCTAGTAAAATTGGATGATTGTTGTGAAAGATTATATACTATTGCAGCAGACAATAGTCAATTTGCAGGGATAAAAAGACAGATTACTAGCAAAGATTATTTGGAAGCTTTGAGCCCTGACCTCACAATCAAATATGAAGTTGGACATCTTTTTCTCACTAAACCCAATTTTGAAAGATATACCAAAGTTGATGAGATATTTAGAGGAATGGTAAATATGGAGATACCAAGTGAGTAAAGGTGGGATTAATTGTGTGAAACAATTGATTAACTTTCCATCTCAACAAGAATATAGCACAATAGTTTTTGAAGGAACAGTCATCAACAACTTCCTACCTAATAGGGACACATCATTTAGCAATTTTCTTTTCCTATTTTCTTTCACGCCATTTTTGTAATCAGTTTAGGATATTTTGTTCACTATCCAAACCAGTATAAATAACTCTCTTCTATGAGTTATTAAAGGTTGTACCTTTCCATAAGAAATTTTGTAAAGCAATGATGTACAAACTCTTTCTAGATCACTGATAATAAAGCAAAGGATTCTGAATTTGATATCATATAGTCTCGTTTTCTTCTGTAAGTATTTCATGTGTTCCAATCATTCTTTTAATTTTGCATATGTTTAATTTTTATAGAGATATCAGGTGAGAATAAATGTGTTACAATTGTTCTTAAAATTACTTTTGAAGTTATTATTATAAAGAGATTGAGATATTGGACTGTTTGTCTGAAATGCTCCCTCTAAATCATAAAATTGTCAGTGTCTTATGTAATTTTAAGCATATTTTATTTAACTTCTGAACATTGGTCAAAGGTTTTCCCACTTATGATGATTTATCTTTCTATTTAAAATTTAAAGTAATCATATCTCCTTACTATTCCTTATGCACATCTGATCAACTTAAATCACAATGTGAAGTTAAATAGTAGTCCTTTGGTTATTTATTAGTACTATCTAAAATGGTTAAATACATCATCCTTATAATTTGTTTTATGTATTGGTACTCCATAAAAACCAAAACCCAGAACCCCAAAACAAATATCTTAGATGCTTTAGCCAGATCAATTGACCATTCTCATCTCAAAGGTACAACAAAAGGTAAATAACTTACAATTGGCATAACTTTTCATCAAAATATCTATTTTTTGTGATTAAAAATTTGTGATAAAGAGGAAAAAGAGGGGTATTATTATTGTTATCATGGCTAAGGGTTTTCTAAAAAACACTAATTAAAACTCTATAAAACTCAACCATGATTAATGAAGAAAGTGAAGAGATGCATAACTGCCTATCCAAATTGGAGAACCAATTTAATGAATTGAGTGATAGGTCACTAACAAGTGATGATTTGATAAACACATAAAAACAAATATAACATGTGGAAAATAATATGGATGAAAATAGGGAACAAGTGGAAAAGAAGATGAATGAAAATATAGAACAAATGGAAAATAAGATGGATGAAAAGATGGATAAAAAAATGGGAAAGAAGTTCATGGCCAAGGTCACAAAAACCTACATGGGAAGCTCCCTAATATTGATAATGTGGTCAAAATGAGTCATGAATATAAAAGTAGTATTCATGTTGAACAACCTTCTAGTAATAAAAATTTGTCAAGTGGATTTAAATCTAATGGTCGAGTTAATTATGGATGGGTTCCTTAGGGTATAAAATTTCTCAAGGATGGATTAAAGAAGCTTGATGGAACAAATGCCTTTATATGATTGAACCAAATAGAGAAATACTTTGAATTACATAGTATTATGGATAATAAGCAAAGTACTTCCTTAGCAACTTCGTACTTTAAGACAAAACTCTATCAATGGCATCAATGGGTAGTTAAAATGAAGCACCATTCATATCATTGTGCTTGGGGTTTATTTATAAGCGGCTTATAAATGAAGCACAATATAAAAAAGTTTGAGAATAAGACTATTTTAGTTAGTTGACAAGAATCAAACACTTAGGTGATATTGAATATTATAATTAGAATTTTAGGTGATGACAACAAGGGTGGATATCATAAGTGATGAACATCTATTTGAATCTTACATTAGTGGAATAAAACAAGCCATTAAACATGAGATTTTCTTTAAATGTCCTAATAATATGATGGAAGCTACACAATTTTCTTGTCATATTCAAACCAAGAATAGAGATACACTCATGTCCTCCATGAAAACCTATGTAGGAAGTAAAGGTTGTTTTGGGGCTCATAAGGCAACCTTACCTCAACCTACTTGAATATCACAAAAGGAAATGGAGGAAATAAAAAAAACATGATGATGATTTGGTTGTAACAGCAAATGGTCAAAAGGACATAAATGTTAAGAAATAAAATTTCTTACCTTGGAAAATAATGGTGAAAAATAAATGGAAGAATCTACATAAAGGAATGAGGAAGAACATGTGAACTTAAAAGAGCATTAAAAAATGCCAAAATTATGCACAAGTACGTTTGTTAGTTCCTTAAACCTTTAAGATTTTAGAATACGTCAAGAAGCAAAAGGTCATTGTTTATTGACTTGGGTAGCACCCATAAATTCATCAATAAAAAATTAGGAAAACACCTCAATTATTGTGTATATCTAGTGAAAATTTTTCAAGTTTTGTTTGTTAATGGGGAGAGTATTTATTGTGTAGGATAATGCCACAACATTAAACTAAATATGAGAGGATATAACTTAGAAATTCCAAAGCATGTCATTCCCATTGGAGCAGAAAATTTCATTGTAAAGACCCAATGGTTGATGATTCAATTGAGTCAATTTTAGAGGAATTAAAATACACTTGGAAAATCACCATAGGATTTTCCAAAAAATTCTTAAACTAAATATGAGAGGATATAACTTAGAAATTCCAAAGCATGTCATTCCCATTGGAGCAGAAAATTTCATTGTAAAGACCCAATGGTTGATGATTCAATTGAGTCAATTTTAGAGGAATTAAAATACACTTGGAAAATCACCATAGGATTTTCCAAAAAATTCTTAAAGGGATATCTCCATCTAGATACCACGGGCTAGAAGTACTCCTCCTAATAAAAAATGTTATATATATTCTCATCCGTTTATACAAGGGAATATCCAAAAAAAAATACAATTAGATGGTATAAAATTATATTGAAAATATCATGTTGAAGATCTCGTCAATAGATTTCAATACAATTTGAATGGGGTAAATCCGATGCAAAAGTTATGGCTTGTGGAAGTTGAAGATTGAAATCCCCATCAATGTGGGATAAAACAATTACATAATCATTTTAATCGGGATAAGGCAAGTCAATTACGTAAGAATTTTAAGTGGGATAAGGCAAGGAAATCACATAAGTATTTTAAGTGGGATAAGGAAATTACATAGGCATGTAAAAAAATAAGGCAACTACGTAAGTATTTTAAGTGGGATAAGACAAAGCAATTACGTAAACATTTGTCGTCCATTTTTATTGCTTAAAGGATTCAACATTAAATTATTGACCACATGTTTGTAAACTTTGAGATATTACAATATATGTGCATAGCTCAACCTACTTATGGAATTCTATCCTAAATACTATGAAAATAAATGAGATGGTAAACATAACCAACTAAAAGTAAATTTACATGGGACATATTCTCTGGACAATAGACTTAAGGAAGATGGTCAACCTATTTATGGAATTCTATCTTAAACACTATGAAAATAAATGAGATGGTAAACATAACCAACTAAAAGTAAACTTACATGGGACATATTCTCTAGACAATAGACTTAAGGAAGATGGCTATAGGGATTTCATGAGGAAATCTTATTGAACATGACAATTTTTGCATTTATACCTCATTTAAGAGACCTCAAATTAAGTCTCAGATTTAGGCTCTAAGTGAGGGTAAAAACCACAATCCAAGGAAAGGGGAAAGGAATGATTTCTAAGTCTACTAAAGCCACGGGGGTTTCCTAGGATGTCTTTGATCGGCAAGACCTTATTTGTCACTCTAGCTAGACCAAATAATCATTGAATAACTACGAGGGAGGGAAATCTTGAAACTTCCCTCGGTATGCTCTTTCACACTCTATAAATTGAAATCAAGTTGCAAAATCAATTAACCTTGTGGCAACACACCAATTGTGTAAATAAACGAGACCTATCTACTTTTGCATGAAAGGAAAAGGCTTGGACAAGGCTCAATTTCATGGGCACATACACATACTAGTTGTAAGGATCAATGCTCTATTTTGACAAATGAAAATGGATTATTTCAGGTATACTTAGAATACACACATCAATACTCGCATTCACACTCATATAATGCAACACAAAACCAATCAACACCACATACTTGCATCACAACAAAATGTTAGCACATTGATACATATGATAGAGTGAACGCAATATATGCAATGATCACATCAATCCATAACTAAAACATGAAAGCAATACACAACAATCAAAGATATCCACAATTCAAATGAAAACAGACATTGCATAATAGAGTATTACCACACACACACATTGATAGATATTGTACATGAACAAGGAAAGATGGACGTGGCTAGATTGTTGGGCCCTCCCAATTAGCTACACCACGTGTTAGTTATTTACACCAAGAATGAAACATGAAAAGGCCTTTGTTACAAAATAATAGCACAATGCATTCTATTAAATTTGTTCCCAATTAGTGTTACAGGCCAACGAACACAGGCGAACCTCAGTAGTGGTTCAACCTAAAGAGTTTACAAAGAAAACTTAATCGGTCTATTCCCTCATATATCCTTTTGCCTCTCATGCGACGCACAAAGGTCGGGGTTTTATATGAATGTGTGAATTAGAAAAGTAAACAAGTGGATCCAGGGGATCCCCTATCTCGCTTGATGACTTCAGATCAATAACATCTTAAAACCAAGAATGGAGATGCGGATGAATTGTGCGGATGATATAAAAAATGAACCAATTTTATCTAACAGTGAATTGAAAACATACACAAATTAGATGATTCGATCAAATACATGCTTATTAACTATGATAGGTTTGGTTAATGCACATTTGAGCTGTGGCTAACTCTTTGCTCAATGACCCTCAATCTGATCTGGTGAACATAAGGGCATGTTGATGATGCATGGAGAAAAACCCATGTTGTTGCTTCCATCGAGGAATAGTGGAATTGTCTCGAACTTGGAGGATGGTTACAAGATCTGCTCAAAAACCCTCATTAGTAGCATAAATCCCTAATTAAGTATCCAACCATGCTTAAAGCATTGGAAAAAATTACCTTATAGACTTAATTTGGTGACTTTTCAAGGAAAGAGACATGAAGGAATGATGTTATTGATAAAAAATAAGCATTATATATAGTCAAAAAGGGGGAAGAGTATTAATAAAACTATCAATTCTAAAGTTTGACATCTCCCCCATGTCAAAGTTCTTGTGTGTCCTCACACAATAAACTACAATTGTTGTCCTGATAAAATATTAATTGTGCTAGGTTTTAAGTGACGAAACACAAAACTAATCATCAAGATGATTAATGTACTTATTTAGTGGGTGCCAATGGAAATATTCACATTGGCCCCACCCTTTTTCCTTGCTACCTTCAATTTCTTCTCCAGTGCTCTATTATGAATGACTAGGTTCGATTTCTCTGATTCCATTTCCATTCTAATCTTTACGTTTTCTCATTTTTCACCACCAACCTGTCAATATATTATTGTAATTGCACATTATTATTTTTAAGGATAGAGTTCTCATTCCTGATATAGAGATCTAACACCTTGAACTCTTCAATTGTGGCCTTTAGGTTTTATATCTTCTTCTCTTTATTCCTTAATTCTGCTAATGAAGGCCCTGTTGGAACATTCGATGAGGCAATTGGCATATGGTGTTCATAGTAAGCAGTAGTGTCTTCAAACTCAGTAGAAGTGGATGGTCTAGCAGTGTCTTGGAGATGGACATCATAAATTGATGGATTAGAATACATAGTTTTGGGTCTTTTGGCTAAAGAGGCTATGCCTTCCCTTTTTCTATCATGTCTGAATGTGGAAGGGGCAGGGTTGAATGTTTCTTCCTTAGAAGGCTCAAGGGGAAAGGCTTTCCTTGAAGCTTGACAATGAAGGATTTTTGAGGGGGCAAAGAAGCTTCCTCATTTTGTTGAAGTAACCCTCTTTTAACCATATTGTTGGTCACCATGAAGCTTTTCCTTGAAGCTTGATGATGAGGGATGTTTTAGGTATTGTAGAGGGGGAAAAGAAGCTTCCTCATTCTACTGAAGTGACCCTCTTTTAAGCATCACTCTTATTTACTTCCTCTTTTTCAACTTCTTTCCCATGTCACTTTCTTCAACTATTTCTCTGTTGGGTACTTGAGGTGTTTCTCTTGGTAATTGGAATTGGGCATTAAATTTATTTCTAGGAATGAAAGAATCCCATGTATCCTCCCTTTTTCTAAGATTTTATAAAATTAGAAGCTTTATTAACCCATGGTGATACAAACTATGACTCTCATTCCTACGGTTTTGTTGCACCTTCTTTTCCATTTGATCTAGACTTTTATGAAAGTCAAAAGGAGAATTAATGAGTTCCCCTGCTTCAAAATGAAGTGATAATATAATATGGTAAAGGAACATTATTGCATACCTCCCTTCTCAAGTAACATATTTTTAGATGTTGAAGAGGAGGTTTTGCCACTTATCGACAATCCGTGATCTTGTCACCTTTTTTCTCAAGTCAAGATTCAAATCCTCTTAACACAAGAACCGTCTCCACACACCCTTTTCAACCTCTTTGTTTTTACACCATCTATTGCTAGTCTGAGGGAGTTCATTAGATTGGTCCACTTACTCCTTTGAAATGGCTATAAACAAGTCTCTAACACCAACAATTTAACCAACGAGACCTTGTGCACAATCTTGAGCAACTGCATTATTGCACCCACAAAATTTCTTGATACATGGAAGCCATATTCCTACATTCTTTAGTATATATTTGTATAGGTTATAGTTGGATATGGTTCTTAAAATTTTGTGGACAAAGGATCTTACTTCATGGCTCCCATTTCAGCCATACCAACTTGAGTGGAATAGGGTCGAAGTACCATGGGTTTCAATGTATGTTTACTAGTCATGAAGGGGGAAAACATACTAAGAATGTGAAGGAATGTTAAACAAAGTCAAATTCCTAGTCAAATAATTTTAGTTTAATAATCATGCATGAAAATCATGATGATTTCATGATGAGTGTTGATTGGTGAATATGGTGGAATGATAACAAGTGTGATGTGACAAGAAATAGGTAATGGATGGAAATAAAGTGGTGGAGTAGTTACCTATATTGGTAATGATCAAGGCATTTGTAACAAATATTATTTTGTCTTATCATGTTAAGAGTTTAATAGAGCATGCATACCTCCAATTATAACATATAATCAAAACATACTTACAAACAAATTCTTGGAACCTTTGTGCTGACAAAAATATTAAGGCTACTCACCATAAAAATGTTGGGGGGTGTTAATCACTAGGATTATAAGATTATTGATTTTGAAGTGTTAATATTGTTGAGTGATGAGGCTAGTAGACATGGATATGTATTTTAGAACAATCCTT
The DNA here is from genome assembly GCA_000404065.3 of Pinus taeda. NCBI lineage: Eukaryota > Viridiplantae > Streptophyta > Pinopsida > Pinales > Pinaceae > Pinus > Pinus taeda. The sequence goes on from APFE031635132.1 coordinate 22,716, forward strand.
GGTGTATCATTGCAAAGAAAATTTGATCACTTTGTTCAATGGTTGAACCAAAAAAAACTATTTATTGATGAAGACCCAAAAGATGGAGGACGAAGAGGAGGCTCTAAAGTCATCTGGTGGCTTCAAACCCTCATCAAATATTCATTTACTATTGAAGAATCCAAAGAGAGTATAAATTGTCTTGGCTTGGCATGTTATAGGCAGTCTTGTAACCATTATGTGTTTCTGTAATTGGAGTTACACGTTTATGTGTTGGTTACAAGAAAGCATGTAAGTGTATAGAGAAATGTTATTGATGATTCCTTTAGCTTTCCCTAGGAATGATCTCTTGCAAGTTGCTATTATGACAACTCCAAAAGTATTTTTAGAAGCTAATGAAAAATTAATACTAAGTGTTGAAGATAACCATGTAATACTCGAGGAAAGGTAGAGTTTGTATTTATTTTGTTATACATTTTCCTCAAAGTGAAGAAGCTAGGGTGTTGATGCTACTATGAAACTTTTATTTTTTATCTTCACTTTAACAGGCCGAAAGGAAACATAATTGATGAAAAGATCTGATGAAGAGGGGGTTAACCCATGAAAATAATTGTAGTGGAGGTGATCATTAGTTGGGAATCAAGATTATCAAGAATGACCATCCCAAGCTCTATAACAAAGAGGATTTTTATGGCCCTGATTTGTAACAAACTTAAGATTGTTGTTTAGAAGAATCAAAGGTAGAAAAGCTCCCTATTTTTGAGACAATACCATTCTATTTTTCCTACAGCTAGTGGTCTGCCTTTTATTAGAAATTTGGGGGAGTATTTCCCTCTCGGATACCTAGTTTTTAAACAAAAACTCCTATTCAACTATGCTATACATTGGTTTTCGCAATTGAAATTTTATTTTTATCTTTAATTTTGTTTATCTCATATAGTTTTTTACAAACAAAAAAAAAAATCATTTTTTTTTTCAAAATTATTCCTGGAAAAGGAAAAGAGATAAAGGGAGGGGATCAAGGAGGAGTTACATCAAGTTGAGGATCCCTACTTCCCACTACTTCCATCTCATATTGTTGTGAGATATGTTGAATGAACTCTTCTCAGTTTAGGGGCTTTTGACAAACTTTTAACCTATTTCCATTAACAAAAAATGAAGTTCCTTCCTCACCAATCGTCTTGATTATAATTGAGCCATTATCAAAGACCTGATTAATCTCGTACGGGTCCATCCAATGTGTGGTGAAATTTCCTTTGAAATTCTTAAATCTCGAGTAAAAAATGAGAGCCCAAGCACTTAAATTTTTGTGCTTTTTTTGAATGAACTGATCTTTCCATTTACTCCTCTAATGTTGGATGAGAATTATACGTTGAATGGCCTCCTGATGCATCTCATCCAATGCATTCAACCGAGATATACTTTGTTATTTGGCTTCTAAAAGGTCCATGCCCAACCAAGTTGCAGTTCTAAAAATTTTCACTTAAAATTCTACAGGGAGAAGAATTAGTCTTATCATACACTAGTTAATATGATGTAAACCCAGTAGTATCTCTACATGTGGTCCTACAGGCCCAAATTGCCTTGGAAAGCCGATCTGCGCAATATTTATGATGCATTTGTATGGTTTTGTTCAATATTTCCTCAAAGAACTTTTTGGTTGATTCCATCTATCCATTGGCTTGTGCATGATACAGAGAGGACTCCCGGTGCTTAACCAGGTATCACTTGGTGATGGAATGCAAAAGTTTTGATGTGAATTGTGTTCTCTAATCTATTCAAAATTCTAGAAGCACACCAAAATGGGTAATGTTATTTTCAAATAAAAATTCAACAACATATTCTTTAGTAGCACGAAGAGGGATTTAACCTCTTCCCATTTAGTTATGTAATAACTGCAAACCAAAATAAACCTCTTACCTCTAGTATACATTGGAGCTATTGGTTCTACAAAGTCTAGAGCCCATTTTTCAAAAGGCTCAATGAGTACCTATGGCTAAAGAGGCACCACGTCAGATTGTATTGGGTGGCCCATTCATTGGCAACTATCACATATTTGAAGATATTCTTTGGCATCCATGAAAAGAGTGGGACAATAGTAACCAAATCAAAAGCCTTCTATGTTTTTATTTTGTTAGTGGAGTCCTTCACAAGGTTAATCATGACATGCTTATAAGATATAAAAAAAAATCATCTTCTCATATGCATTTTTTTATAATCATATATGATCTGGTATAGAAGAGATATCCTTTAATCCATGAGTAGGAGGCACTATCTTTGATCATATTCTATTTTTATTTAGGTGAAAAACGTTGTGGTAATCTTCCTACAACTATATAATTTTCGATATCTACAAACCAAGGAATGTTAGTGGGCATAATAAACAAATGTTCTTCGGGAAAATCATCATTTATAGGAGTATCTAATCACTCATTATGAATCCTGGAAATAAAATCTGCTACTAAATTCGTTTCATAGGCCTATCTAAAATAGTAACATGAAACTCGTATAATAATAAAAGCCACCTAGTAGCTATGTCATTTTCTATTGACTTATTTATTAAATATTTTATGGTTGAGTGGTCAATATGGATAAAAAACTCATACCCAGTAATGTAATGTCTGAATTTATTTATTGCATGTCCTACTATTAAGAACTATTTCTATGTGACTATGTAATTCATCTCAACAGGTGTTCAATTCTTAATAACAAAATAAATGGCATATAAAAATTGTTTTTCCTATTGTCCTTAAACTACTCCAAGGGATCTTGGTGTATTAGGTTCATCCATGGAAATGTGAAACGGAAGGGACCACTTTGGTCCCCTCAAGATAGGTTCCTTAGTGAGCTTATCTTCCAACCCTTCAAAATCAACTTGGAAGAATACATGCCAAGCGAATTTAGCATATTCAAGTAGCAATTTAAATAAAGGAGCAACTTCTTTTGTAATTTTTTCTATAAATATCCTATAGAAGCCAACATGTCCTAAAAATCTTCTCACCTTCTTTTAGGTTTTTGGTACTAGAAGCTTGGTAATTACTTCAATCTTTGTAGGATCGACTTGTATTCCTACATTAAATATATATCACCCAAGAAAAATCCATGCAGTCTACATTATTTTACATTTTATATTACTAAAAGTAAGGTTTGTTTCTTAGCACCTAGTTATAATTTTCTCAATATTGTTCGGGGTTTCTTGAAAATAATTACCATATATAGAAAAATCATCCATCTAAATACCAATACAATCATGAATAATACTAGAAAATATGGCTAGTACATCTCTCTAAAACTAGCGAGAGCATTACATAACCCATAGGGTAACACCTTATATGCATAGGTTCCCCAAGGCATGTGAACATAGTATTTTCCCGATCTTACAAAGCTATTTGTATTTATTTATATTTTTTGAATCCATCAAGAAATGAGAAGTATTTCTTACCATCCAAAGTATCAAAAACTTACTCAATGAAAGTGTAAAACTCCCTCCCATTCCCTTGGACTTTACAAGATGAGTGGGAGGTGTTACTTTTAAATTGTAACCCAAACTCCAAGGTCTATTATGGAGATGGGGCTACAAAAATTTCTCAGGTTCAAATTATGATACCACCATTGGATTGGGCTCATCGAGATATTTTTGACAAAATAAATTTTATCTTAATCCTCCTTATTTGAAGATAATTGGTAAAATAATTGCAGAATTATAAGTTTGACAATTTTCCCAAGCAAATCCTCCTCTTTGAATCTATGTCCTCTTCTCAGCCCAATTGTTTTTATATTTTTCACAATTATTTACAATGACAATTGTACATAACAATATTTACATGAGGAGGCAACCCAAAGGGTTTTTACAGACCCCACCCCCTTAGAGGAACGTCGTCCTTAGTGTTCTATACATAAAACACAAAATTTCAACAATGAGCTTTATATGCATATCTCTTTTACATTTACAATTTCTTACATATCAAACGAAAACTAGCATGATACCCTCATCTAATCAACGATTTCCCAAGTGGATACATTTGGTCCAAAGTGCCTCCATTTCACTTTGACTTGCTTGATTAGTGTGAACCGCCTCCAATTCCTAACCATGCCATCCATTGTGCTTAGTGATCCTTTAGAGACCTATTCATCCCATTATTTCTCGGGACACACATGATGCATCTCTGATCCCAATGAATATGCACATGACTCCTTGAAAATTTTTCACTTTCCAAGTTCTAGCCTTCCCTTCTCTACTTCATCAGTACCTCAAGCGATCTGTTTCCTCTTCCATGCAGTCCTCACCTTCCAAGTTCATGCATCCCCTTCTTTGCGCCATTATTCCCTCAAGAGATCCATCCCTTAGCAAGGCTTCCTCACATAAGAATATTATTCATAGCCAAGGCATCCCTCTTCATTACTTTAATAACACAAAATATTAGTCATGGCATACCTCATGGTGATCAATGCATATCATGGGGTTCCAATATCACCATAATGGCCTAGTTCCTCAAATATCCAGCCCCATCATGTTGTTATGCACTATGATATCATTAAGTTGATGTTGTTTGCTTTGCAATCAACCTCATAAATGCATGTTAGAAAGTTCAATAGCTTACCTACATCACATGTACATGAGTCTCATGAGATTAATAATAAAAAATTTCCATAAATTTTTCACAACATAATCATAATAAAACATAAGTCATTACACATCAGAACTTAAACCAAATTAAATCATAATCTTAAAAAAAAATTCTTTGAACTAGTAATTGATACTTACGTCTTTGGTTAGGTTAGTTCACAAGCATTGAGGGATTTCATAGACAAATCAAATACTTAGTGTTTCATAGTTCCACGCAATATTTATCTCCTTCTTTACCAAACAAGCTCCACAAAATCCAGTACTACGCACTACAGGAATCTAAAACACGCTTCCACCTGTTACGCACTACAAGAATCCATAACATATATCTACCTATTAACATATTGCTTCGACAATGTTTTTGTACAACTCGAAACAAGCCCCCCCTCTTTCTCACCTCCTACTGAACATGGGCACATCATCTCCATCGACAGGAATATCATCACACCTCCATTTCCATCTTGGCAGATACCATCATACCTACCCTACCATCGTGACATACATAATCACACATCCAGGCCTAAGAAACCCTAGTAGTCTACTCATCCCAAGGTTTTCCTGCATGGGCTAGTCATTAGAGTCTTACGACTAAACACCCTCTTGGGATGTTCTAATAACATGTGCATGGAGTCTCGTGGTCAAGTACCCATCTGGATTTATCCACTGCGCTACTCATGGAGTCTTATAGTGAAGGTCATGGTTATGAATTACTCCCAACAATGCCATCATGATAGTCTTATTCCTAAGCTCCCAACTCCATTATTTCACGTGTCACAACATTTAATTTATTTCATGTGATATACTCAAAAATTTCAATGTAGAAATTTTAATTGCCCAATCCTTGATTCATCCATTAGCCTGATCTCATAGGCATGATATGTGTAGTCATTTCATTAGGCTCCTTTGCAGGTGTTGTTGATCTACCATGGTGGCTTTGATCTCACACCAAGAAAACAAATTTCTCGCAGTCTGATATTTCAATCAACCAAATCTTATCAATGTTTATATACGTACATATGCAATATCATTTTGCATAAATTCATAATAGCCTGAAGTGACTTCCGAATTATTAGACGCGTAATAATTCTACCACTCCAATTAAATTCAAATATATTCAAATGATGTTTTTATTACATTGTGCATGCACATCATATTTATCCCAAGCATTTCGTTATGCAATTAAGCATTCATTCCAACATACTAACAAGTTAGGACCAAGAAATGCATATCTCTAAATCATTAGCATTTTAATTCTCCATTTTATTTAGCAGACATTTTAAAATTCATTGCAATGTTTCATATTGAAGGCTCCCTACCTTTCTTCATACTACTTCCCGATATCCATGCAAGCATGCATTACACTAAAACATTAGTTTCCAAATTTAGTTGAACAAATTATTACCCAATTCCTTTTCTTTATCCTCTTACCTTGGCTTACTACTGCCTTATCTACTTAGCTATCATTATTAGCATTTTCAATTGAATCCTTTTGAAGGGTTCAATTGGTTGATAACACCCCTGATGGTGCAATACCCACTCATTCCTGAAATGATATCAACCTCACACATTAGTCATAAATTCATCAACTCATCCATTCATATATTTTGATGGAAACCTCATAACTATATATTTATTTGCATTCAGTTCCAACACATCCTCATCCATGCTAAGCATACATTGTTGATTTCCAACCCTTATCGTTTTCATTCATGTTCAAAAAAAATATTTGGAGCATCAACATAACATATTAATAATGATAATATTCAACAAAAGTGCATTCTTTCTCACTTGCCCAATGATGTTCCATACAACATGGAACCCATTAAATAACCTCACTGCATTACCTAAAACATGGTAAGTACCAATTTATTTTCATATCATTCACATATTGATCATATTTTTAAAAATTAATCACTTATTACTATGATGGCTCTCAACTAATGTCCTTTCAGATAGATTAGCAACCTCATACCTTTTTTTCTTTTTCTTTTTTACAGTGGAATCGACATTAGGGGCAGCCTCATGACTCGCGTTACACGGGGTTGATTCTAACAGATACCTCTATAACTATTAGGAGCTGCGCCCACCCCTCTATACAGCTCCAGGGTAAGTCCGGGGGATTTAAACTCGCGACCTTCAGTACAAAGCCCGCCTTTCTAACTAACTTCACTACATTGTGATTACCAACTCGCCTACCCCCTGGGGCTAACCTCATACCTTTATTCACCTTCCCATCTTTCTCATATTTATGAAAGATAGAACACACACACACACACACACATCAACCATGCACAGTTCAGTTAAGTGAACTTCCTTCTTATGCTATTTTCATAATTTTCATGTCACTCTCCATTTTATTCATGTGGACCTAGTGAGTCCACCTAGTTGTTTTATCATCTTCTTCTACCTTCCACTGTCATTTATCATATGTACAGGGTTTAAATAGGGTCTTTCACTTCCCGTTAGATTTTATTAGGCTCTTCCCCAGAGCTCCTTCTCTTTCCTTTCCCACACTCAAGAAACCACTACAACCAAACAAAAAGACAATAATAAAGAATGAAAAATAGAGGAAAACCACAATAGAAACACATGACAAAAATATAAAGCAACACGACTATGCTCAATGTCAAGAAACAAAAGCAACAAGAAAAATTGTAGCGAACAATAACAACAAAACATGTAAAACATCCCCTTTACACATTATTCATTAGCCTAGAACAAACCCAATCCCTTGAGTTCTTGTTTTCAATGTGTCCATCTCCAACATGTGCATAATGTGCTAAAAGACGTCTTTTCTAAGGTTTATAACAACCTCAAAATTCCAACACCCTCCTAAATAGATCAAGAGGGACTTTATAGTGTTTTATAGAGCTTGATGGGATGCTCCCTCACCTCTTCCTATATTATAGATTTCTAGTTCATGTGCTTGGAATTCACATAATTATTCTTCCTCTTTCACTATATGTGAGGGCAGCCTTTCCTCACATGTGCTTGTCCACAATTCTAACATGAAATTGGATTTCTTTTCTCTCTAGCCTTATGATGTTCCTTTCTTACCTTGTCATCATGATGTTCCAATTTTCTTAAACTTATCTTTCAAGATCCTAAAGCTTTTTATCCCATTATGGGAATATTCCCCTTCTTTCTCTCAATGGACTTTGTCCATACCATGCTATACCATACAATTGTCCATCCTTTTGTTTCTTGCTGTAATTGGGTATTCTTATGTGTTGTCACACACACCTAACTATTAGTTCTGTCAACATACAGGAATTAACTTGTTACCTTGCCATGCTAACACCATACATGTTGGCCTAGAGTATGGTTATATGTTGTTGTTCACACATCTAGAACCCACATCAGCCACATATTCCAGGAATCAAAAACACATACCAACATGTTTATAACTATGTCATCACTAAATTTAAAATCAACCTTTTTACCAATACTTGCATCCATAACATATGCAATTTATTATTTTAATTAGAGAACCACTAATATATTATAATATTTCATTCCTATCCTTCACAATTTTGATATCAACAAATGCATATAGCACACAATCACAAGTCAATTCTATAGCCAACACCCATTTTCACACAACAAACAATCATCCTTTAATTAACACAAAGTGTGGTATTCCACATTGTAACAGAGGTATTAAATGTAGCCTCCTATGCCCATTTAGTCCAAGTTTTAAACTTGGGGGCTCTAATACTCTGTATTAGAACTATAAATATTATTTCCAAAGGTCTAATGTACAACCATTTGTTTTAATTTCCTTTGTTCTTGTGCCCATCTAGGTTTAGTATTGAACCATGCTCTTATACCACTTAGTATCAGTCTCCCACCCCCTTGGACTTTCCAGGATGAATGGTAGGTGTTACTTTTAAATTTTAACCTGATATCCAAGGTATGTTGTGGAAATGGGGTTAAAAAAATCCTCCACCCGAAAAGTTATCAGAATCAAATTTTGATACCATTGGTGGATCGAGCTCATCAAGAGCTTTTTGACAATTTTAAATTTTATCTCGGTATGATGCCCACATCAAAATTTAATCCCATTAAAATTTTGGTCATTTAATCCAGACTCATGAGACCCACATGGAAACCCAAACTCACCCTAGCTGGTCCACATCATTCTTAGAACCAACATGGTTGTGGCTAAGTCCACATGGAACCTACCACATCACCTAGCCCATGGGTCTCACAAGTCTGACTCTTAACATGTAAATCCTTTGTTTTGTGTCTGTCTAGTTATTAGCACAATTCAAGTTTCCTAAGTTCTTAAAATGGTTCAACCTTCCAAATCCTTGAATGCATCCAAACCATCCAAAACATCTGATGTGTGGTGTATTCACCACATCTGGTTCTTGGTATTTTAACATTGCTCTAGATATCTATCAAATGGATTATTAATCTAACCATCTATAGATTTAGCCCAAACTAGGCCCCACCATAATTCCCTCCACTTTAATTTGTCTTGCATACATATCTGAAACTTAAAAGAATTTGGCTCCTTTGAAAGGTTATTCCACAATAAATATGAGATATTTGGATACCCAAATGTATCCAATTTTTCTCCAATATATTCAACTATTTACTTATCTGGTGCTTCCAACATTTGGATTAACTATGCCACACTCGGATATCCTTGCACACTAACCCCCATGTTCAAAATTTCGAGGGCTTAGCCCAACTAGGCCCCACCTCAGATGTGTCTTCCATTTAACTTCTTCATGAGTACATCCAAGCCTTTAGAATCCAGTGCCTCCACAAAATGCACCAGGGTAAATTATCGTGATGCATGGATATGCCCAGGCAACATAAAGTGTGTCCGACCCGGATACAAAGTTATGAGATTATTTATGAGGGCCCAAATATAAGGAAAACTCTGCCTTATTCAATCTCATAATGGTTTTCAAGCAATTCAGGGACTTGCCAAGGTTCTCCTCGTGAAACCTGGCTTTCCCAGAACATCAATGCTCACAAGAATAATTCCCTTATTCAAGTATTACTAATTTGAGTGATTTCCATAAACAAATACACTCAAGTAGCTATAAACTTTCCTACCATCAGACATGAGAACTAGCCAAGCCATGACTAAAAGCACTCTATAATTTCAATTACAACAACATGAGTTCCTCCAAAGAATGAATCTCAAAATTTCCATCAGTTCCACTTATATATCATGCATTATTTAATTAATTTCCCTTGACTAGAGAAAGAAAACAATTAGCCTTTTAACAACAAAAGTCCATGTTAAATCTTAGCTTTCCATATTCATCATATTAACAAAAAAATTGCATAGATTCTTAGATAGCCATACATTATCATATAAATAGATCAGCAGGGAAGGTTATCAGTAGCTATAGGGATCTACAAGTACCTCACACCATGAGAATAATCACAAGAACTTCTCATTACAATATGCAAGAATTATCATGTTCTTCATCAATAGTGTCGGTACATCTATTGTTATAATACATAAAAACATTCATCATTCGCAATGAAAATATGTATATACAAGTATGCAAGTAAATATACTTATCTTATTAATATTGGAATGAATAACAACTGAGGGAGGGACTTAAACTTTCCGCCCAACCATAGGCCAACTACACTACAATTTTTCTTTCAATTGACCACCCTCATGGAAGATTTATAGGCTGAGGAGTGAGATGATCAAGGGAAATGTATATCAACCAATTAATAAAACTACCCATAAATACAAAGAACATCATGGTTCTTGCTACACAACATTTTGTCACTATCCCTGTACTCCTCGTCCATGATCCTAGAGGACCTCTACAGTGTACTCGACATGCTTTCCTATCATGAAGAAGCTCCCATTGTGTCCCTCTTCATGAGCAGAACAATTCCCTTTGCATCATTTCCCAAAAATCTTTTGTTTATCCCAGTTTACAAGACTGGCGCTAATGAGCCGTGTCCTCCTCGCACCGATATGTAGGGATTACAACTGTCCCTAACGTCGATCGGAATGACTAAGCCATTTCTCAGTCACGCTGATCCTCTTTTGGAAAGTTTTTTAAATATGGAGTCGAAACTTCCAGCTCTAGAAGCTTCGTAATGGAAGTCTAGTACATGGTTAGGCCGGATGGAGTCGAGGAGGTTAGTTTGGGTTCATTTCCCCTATTAGGATGGAACTAATCCAAGAGATAAGGCCTTCTCCAATGAAAAGAGGAATTATCTCCCCTCCATCCAATCTACATAAACCTCTCTTTTTCCTAAGCACAAGTTAGCTTTTAGTCCTAATTAAGTTATGGCTAAAGTTTTGATTTTGGAGTAGTCAGCAAGTTACCCATAGTTTGTAGCTTTCTAGCTTGTGTTTAAGGGAGAATTGTGAGTTTGGTTTGGTGTGAAGACTAAATGGAAGAGCCTTGAGACTACCATTGTTGAGGTTATCCATGAGATGCTAGCAGAAGTGTGTGGGAACCTAGATATGTCAGAGGAGAACAACAACGTCAAGACATCAGTTGTAATCTCTTCTTGAACTAATATAGATGCAACTATCGATTGATTTCCTACATGAAATTTCATCTTACATATTTATGGCTTAATGTTTCTTGATCTGTTAAGTAGGCTGAATGCAATTTGTATGTTATCACGTTTGTTGTTTGTTGTTGTTGACTTGTTTTAGGTGTTCGAATGAAGGAAACGGAAGATAGCTGAAGCGAGGAAGCAAGATCATCACCAAGCAGAATAGCGTACTAAGAGGTAGGCCCTCTTATTTGATTCTATCCTAAGGAGAGCTTCCATAGATTGTTTGTTTGTGGCTAGACACGCTCTCTCGGGCAAGAGGAATTGGTTGTGTCTAAACTTAGAATTTACCTACACCACAAATTGGTGACTCCGCTGGAGACATCAATCGTTATGTTTACTTGTTTGTAATTTCATGGTTTTGTGTAAACTTTTCTAGTATCACCATTTCCCTATAGTCCTGTCTGCTTTGTCTGGTTTGATGCTCTAGGTTTGAAATTTATAGTAGCAAGTCTGCTCTCAGCCTTTAATTTTTTTCCTTGCATCCTCGATCAGTGCGCTTATTTTCTTAACAGTCATGCTGATCAATGTGAATTGCTCAGAAACAGTCGTGTCGACCCCTTTCTGGCACTCGTTGTCAGTTTGGTAGTCATGTTGATACCTGTAGGTAAAGATTAGGGTTTTCCCTAGATCTCGACCAATGTGTCTTGCTCTCTCGATTTCTGCCTCTAAGCTTGTTTAGGTTGTGTTCTCCCTGTCTGGAAAGCTTCATTTGGTTTGGTTTATGTTCTTGTTGATTTTCCTTCCTTTTGTTTGAATTCTTGAGTCCTTAGATGGTTGGTGGCCCTAGGGCATCTAGGTTGTCATCCATTCAACTGATTGTTAACTTAGTGAGTGAAGTGATTGGTGAATTTACTCCTTGCATTTCGTTTGTAGTCCTCTTGTTGCTTTGATCTCCATCACAAAAGTTCGAAAGGTTTTGTTTTCTTAAGCGTCTCTTTTCCAGCACATATCACATTTCTTGTCTTGTTTTTATAAAGTCATTGCGCCATTGGTTTAGAAGAAAATCTCTTTTGTGACTTTTCATTTGCTTGAGGATTGATTGTCTCGAAAACTTTTTCATTGAAGTGTTTTATGAAAGATTCATTTTGTCATTTCATGAAAAGTACATAATTCTAGTTTCTTTCATCAATGTGTTACGTTAGTTAGCAACATTAACGACTAGAGTTGCATTTGCATTTGAAAATAAAAGAATTATCTTTACTTGTGAAATGATTGCTTGAAGTGCACTTTTGAGGAAAATAGGAATTGGAAAGAGTTTTTTATTAGTTTATTTTCAAAAAGTAAAGTAGTGAAAACATCATTTTTCTTTCAGTTGCTTGATTGTTTGCATTTGATTGTGTTTTCTACTCTCTCTAGTGTAAACATTTCATCGAATTGAAAGAGTCTTGTCTTATTTAGCTGCATATAGGATCTTTCGAGTCACATCGCTAAAGCCTGAAAAACTGAGACATAATTCAAGATAAACTTTAAAACGAACTCAATTAACCTAATGCGCATTTGAATCCTAACGATCACATCTAGAGGATCTAGGCTCGAGATGTGTTCCAACATCTTTAAACCTAGTAGTTGTCCTTAGCTTTGGCACTAGACAACGCTAGTATGGACTTGTGCTCCCCATACCGTCATGTATATAAAGGGATGCCCCATTAGGTTACAATCCTTTATCCATAGGAAGCGGAGTCTGCCGCCTTGTAAACGTGATACACCGAACACAACATTTGCGAAGATTGCCTACTCGTACTTCTCGGTTCGTCGAGAGGTATTCTACAGTTCACAATTACCTGGTAATCCTTTTTACCTAGATCATCCTGAGTAGTCATGTGATCTTTTTGACTCATTAAATTTAAAAGATCGTCCGAGCGCTTGTCCTTTCGAGCTCATTTCAAATCAAAAGTGATAGAGTCATCTTTGTTTCTTTTTCAACTCTTAAAACATGAAAGAGCACCAGTTTGTTTATTCGTCTTAAAAAATTGTTGCCCATGATCTCATAACATCCTTGTTAGCCTTTTCTAGACCAAATCGTGAGTATTACTTAAAGTATGTTTTAAAGCCTTGAAATTTATCTCTCTTTTCCTATTATTTGAGACGAAGTCATCATGGTTGAACCATCTGGTTCACCTAGTTCCTCTTCCTCTCCTCTGTCTGAAAGATTGTTTGAGGAGCCATTTCCTGAATTACCATAGTCACTTGAGGACCAAGGTCTTGAACTTGAAATTATTCTGAGCATTCGACCTTTTTCTTCTCGTCCTCCACCTCCCTCAGATACTGGGTCACTTTCTGATATTGGCCCGGAATCTCTGGACAATCTATCCAGACTCCTGAGAGTTTGCCAACTCCTGAAGGTTAGCTTGGATTGGTCGTTTATCCTTCGAAACTTTAGTTCGATCCTATTGTGATACCATTGCAGCATCCGTACAGTCCGTACGATCAGCTAGGGATTCCTTTGGAATTATCCCCTCGAACATCTTCAATCGTTCGTCGCTTGTTTCCACTTATGGAATCCGAAGGTGAAATTCTAGTCTCCTCTTTGGGTCACTCGTAGGTCTCCACTCCTCACATTATCGAAGAGGAAGAATATCCTTTTCCACCTGAAGGTTTCCCCTACACGGGAATCTTTCCCATTAGTGTTTATCGAGATTTTCCACCTAATTATGTGACTTTAGCACAATTGTTCTCAGGTACACCTAGTGCCTCATCGCTTTATCATAACCCTGTTTGGGCATCTGGTGCTATGCCTACCACAGGTCCATTTATTGATAACCCGACCTCCCAACAAACGGTGATTTTTGCAGTCACTTTAGTCTCGATGCGACCCACCATTTTGAATCCTCTTGTCTTGTCGGTTCAATCGATAGTCTCGAGTCATGTCTCTCTTAGTTCGTCAATCCCTTCAGTCAGTGGACAGGTTGTGCCGCCTGGGGGTAGCATCCGAATTTTTATATGGTGTCAAACACAACCAACACGAGTGGCTCTCAAGCTCACATGGTTGGGATGAACCAGCCTTCTCTCGTGCTATTCAACATCCTGTTGGTCTTACTCGATCAAGAAATGTCTAGTACCAACAGGTCCAAAATCCCAGTTGGTCTATCTGGGTCAAGCAATTTCCAATATCAGTAGCCTCATGAGGCTCAGGTTCAATACCAAACTCCTTATGCTCCATAAGGTTCTCAAGGAATGGTCAATCCACCTTACGTCCTTCACCTTGGACAATATGTTTAGCGTGGTCCATCCACCATTCTCGGTGGCTGTGGCTAGATACAGTTAAGAAATTTTCAAGGTATCTATCAGGGAACTGTTCAAGTACCCTTGCAATAGCAAGGACAGCCTCTGCAGCAACAAGGGAAACCTTTGTTGTAGCAAGGACCATCCATGTAGCAGCAAGGACAACTGTAACAACCGCATGGTCAACCCTTGCAACAAGCCATGCATCCACAGATGCAGTATGTTCAACAAACCTCCCAACCTATGTCTTTGCAAGGCCAACCTCTATAGCTGTAAGGAAAACCTTTGCAGCCACAAGGTCAACCCTTGCAGCAACAGGGCCAACCCAGGCAACAACAACCCTTGCAGCAATAGGGCCAACCCAGGCAGCAACAACCCTTACACTCATATCAACAAGGGAAACCCTTGCAAGGACAAGGTCAGGGTCAAGTCCTGCAACAGCAAGCCCAAAATCCTAATGTCTAAGGGCAACAGGTAAATTGTTTTGACCAAGGGAAGTGTTAGGTTCCTATACCAATCAGAGTCATAATTTTGAATGACTAAGGTTAAGCCTTGTAATATTGTACATGCCTTTTCTTTCTGCAAATTTTTTCCATGTTAAAAAATAAAAAAATGTAAAGAGGGTATGTCCTAAAAGAAATATCAAAGGACAAAAAGAAAAATAGAAGGTCAAAAAATGAAAAAATATATGAACCCCGAAAAACAAAAAGAGACCATGAAAGTGAGTAAGGCTAAATGCCACTACTATTTACTTTTATGCATAATAATGATTGTGTGCAGCTTGTTATTCATGACACAATCCATGGTAATCAAACTGTTTAATCTTGATTATATCATACTTTGAATTTTATGTTTATAGTTAGAGAATAAAATCTGACCAAACAGTTTAATCTTGGCAGATCATTATATAGGTAGAGAAAATAAAAGGAGCTCATCAATTTAATCTAAGCCCTTGGATGATATAAAGTTAGAAATAGATAGTTTGTTTTATTAAAGAAAAAATAGAATAAGGGTTTGCTAGCCTAAATGCACCCAAAGAAATGAATAAAACATGTTAGGGTAAGAAATGGGTAAGTAGAAGAAAGGTTGTTGAACTAGAAAGTTGATTGGATAAAAACACATGCATCAGGCTTAGACACATATTTCAATATGTATGATCAACTGTGAAAGTAAAAAAAAAGCTTTGCAATTTAATGTGATTAACTCCCCGTAATTCATTTTTCCCCTTACTTACTAATTTCCTATCCACAAGTATGTTATAGCACTTTAAATCCTTCAAGTCAGAGAGGCTCAGAGCATTTCTCTGAATTTTGGTGGGACCAGACCCTCGGCTTAATGACTTAAGGACATCAAGTGATAGAATCCTGTTATGAAACCAGCTCACAAAAATATAGAAAAGATAGATCAACGCCTTAGAATTCAACCTCTTCGAGGGGGCAACCTCCTTTACATTACACAAATGAACAATTGTTGGATGATACAAATGACAAGACCTCCTTTCTATATATAGGAGTCTAAGGGGTCATAATATAATCAGAGGTGACATAACAATAATAATGTAAGGGCACAATAATAACAATAATGAGCTTCTATGGGGCACAATAATAAAACCATGGGGACTACATAGGCACAACAATATAATAAGGGGGTTGTACTAATAATAATAAGGGGTTACACTAGTAGTATAGGGATCTAACATGCCCCTTTCCTTCAAAAAGTGTTGTACTCAACGCTTGAGTAGTTCTTGATGCTTCTGTATAAATTCTTGTCCTCCCATGTGGAATCTTCAGCGAGTAAGTTCTTCCACTTGATGAGATACTCTGAAATTGATCTATTTTGTAGCTTTCAGTTTCTCGGTTCTGTGACTGCTTCAGGTTCCAATATGATTTTTCCTTCCTTGTCAATTTCTCGCAATACTATTTGAACTGGGATCTTCTGCAACTTTCGAATGAGTTCCCACTCCTTTGGACATATGGATATATGTAAGGCTTGATGTTTGGAGGAACACTTCATGGAATCAAATGAATAGCATGATCATGATCATGAATAGGTGGTAGGCCTTTATGAGTCTCAAATAGCTTGGAATGATTGTCCAAAACATTTTGGAGATCTGGAGAAATACATGATTTCGATGTAGGATCCTCTAGTGAACATAATTGTGCAATTACACCCCGTTGTTCTCTATTTAGAAGCTTTGTCATGCTGTTAGAGTTGATTATATTTCCAGGTTTTCCTTCAATACCCCTCAATTCAACTTCCTTTCCTTCCCAAAAAAATTTCAAGAAAAGTTCTTGAAAATTAAAAGCTATCGTACCCAAAGATTGTAGCCATTCAACTCCTAGTAAAATATCAACACCACCCATTGGAATAGAAAGAATTGGGCTATTCAATACATATTCTCCCATGGATAGCTTGATATTATGGCACTTTCCAAAGCAATTTATGGTTCCTCCACTT
>APFE031635135.1:5680-18245 GCA_000404065.3 Pinus taeda
CATACCAGTCATAGCATTCTCATGGAAATCAATGGACATTATTGGGTACCAGTGACCCACAATGGCCCTGCTCCTTAGTGATTTACCAACATACTTTTGCATGTTCCATTTTCTTTCACTATTACTGCTAATTCTTGCAGTCGATTTCAACCATCCAACTAAGAATTTTCGTGGTTCCTATACCAAGCACATAACTTTCATTAGATTCAAAATAAATTGAAATAACTTCAAATCATACCTCATCGGTAGCTCATCAATAAGCTACGCTTGCAATCCTATTTACTTCTTGTCACAACAAGTCAAACTAGCATCCTTGAACAAATCATCATGTATAAACATATCACATTAGGTTATCTCAAAACACAACCATCATAAATCACATGTAACCATCATAAACCAGAATCATAGATCTCATATAATCATCATATACCATAGTCATAAATCACATGCATAATAAAACTAAATAAAATGTTGATACTTATGCTTTCATCAATCCTTAGCTTCTACCTTTGTCTGTATTCTATACACACTCTGAATCAGTTGCCACACCTGAAAAACACTCAGTGCCTTCTCCTCAATCATGTACACATAGACATAGTGTGTATCACACATATACAACCACACATGACATACAACACCATGCAACACATGCACCTATTCCTGACATCCAACACATACACCTACACCTAGTGTATGTACGTATACATAAACAATGTACATCACAAGACATACATCAGCACATAACGTGAGACACCACAAAATGCATACATATACACTCGATATACAACACAACACAAATACGTATATAGAGTGCAACATAATGAATGCATATGTCATGATCACATGACTACGCAATGCATATACATAGTACCTCATGCCCACAACATAGCATGTACGATATGCACTCAATCCCACATGTGCAACAGTACCACATGTACAAAGCACCACCTACACAACATCACATGTACATGGCACCACGTGCACAACATGTACATTACACCACCAATACAACGTGTACACAGTACCACATGTACATAGTACCACATACATGACATATGCACGACACCACCTATATAGAGTGCCACATGCATGACATGTACACAGCACCACCTACACATAGCACCACTTGTACAACATGTACACAAAACCACACACACATAGCACCACTTGTATAAGCATGCACACAACACCATATGTACATAGCACCACATGTACAACATGAACGCAACACCACATGTACATAGAATTGCATACCCAACATGTACATAGCATCATATGTACACAAATAGCATATCCAACATGCACAAAGCACCATATGCACACAACACCACATATACATCCTGCACACATTACAACATGCACACAACACCATATATACAACCTGTACATAGCGCAATCCATACCCAATATTGCATATGCAACATTCACACAACACTATATGTACCACCTTGTACATAATCATTACATAAATAACATGAATTCATACTATATATACACAACACCGCATGCACACAACATCACAGATGAAACATGTACAATATATACAACCTATGCACAACACTAGTACCACACATCCAAAACCACACTGTCTCTAACAAGCAACCTTGCTTCTAGTGCCTTATTCATGCTTGTCCTAGCATGCGGCAGACCACACTGCCTTCACTTTTCTGATGTATTCCTCAATATAACCTATCCATAACATAAGCATAGGCATAATACAAGAAACCAATATAGATTCATATTCACATGATATTGACCTCATATATTTTTCATGATTACTCTTCCCACTTGATTCCTCATGGTCGGGAACTTCTTCATGCCATTCGCCTGCATAAGAAATCATTCCACCACAAGAACGATTCTTGATGATCTATCGGATAGTGACATAGATACATGGATGCATACATACATATACGTAAACATTAGCATAAACAATCATGATCCTGTCAAAAAACGATATGCATACATGCATATATATACACATAAATGTTACCATTAATAGTCATGATCCATGACGACCCTGTCAAACATGACATACATACACACCTACATGTATACATATATAAACATCGACATAATAATTATCATAACATAATTACCAGATATCAAGGCCAAGGGTTAAAATAACTTCCTTTACTCATGCAACACATGCACAACATTAAGAATAGACGTTCCCAACATAGCCAAGTAATCTAATGCCTCATATCCATTTACTTTACCTTTTTTGGTTACCTTTCTCATGACCTTACTTCCACCGTCCATTTACCACAATGGACCCAACCAATCCAATCGATTGTCATAGTCTTACCTTCTATTGTGCTTACTCATGCACAGAGCTTCATCTGTGTCTTACATTACCTATTGGGTACCACACCGCTCTCCGCGAGCTCCATTAGCTTTCCTCTTTCCCAACCAATTCCTATGACTCAAAATAGTAAAATGAAAGAACAAAAATAACAACAACAAGACCATGAAAACTAAAAGCAATAAAAGACCGCAACAAAGTGGCATAGTTATGCACCAGACACAATCAAAATCGCAAATCAAGCGCAACAATTTCAAAATACCAAAAGAAAAAGACTAACAACAGACACC
Source organism: Pinus taeda (assembly GCA_000404065.3). NCBI lineage: Eukaryota > Viridiplantae > Streptophyta > Pinopsida > Pinales > Pinaceae > Pinus > Pinus taeda. The sequence goes on from APFE031635135.1 coordinate 8,276, forward strand.
GTGACTTAATCCCCATGGTTCCAAAGGAAAAATCAACATGAGCCTTCTTCGAGATTTCATGGAAGTCTCTTTGCCATGCAATCCCATGCATCATATTGCCATAAACACATAACTTCCATTGTACAAATAAACATAACAATACATTAGTTACCTTATCTTATTATTCTAAGCACGTTTCTTTGTAGCTAAACACATCTATGCCATGTCTCAAGGGACTCCAATCCCCTTTACAAATCCACCTATAACTAGAGACTAGCTAATATACTTGTCAAATACATGTTCATGACTATAGCACATATCCACATGATATCAGACAAAATCAAGGTTAAGAATATTTCCTGTATTTGAAGCACTCATTCGTTTGGAATTAGGGTTTCCAAACATAGCCCAAGGAATTCTTGCTCAATTTCTTTCTTTTACCCTTTTACTTTGTTGCAATCGAAGCTTAGTTATATTAATACATCAACAATTACCTCGTCACACTAATACCAAGCATGTTTCCTACAACTCTTCATATATGTCAACCACACGTTCCAAATACCAAGGCAATTATATATATATATATATATCAATTTGAAATCAATATTTACCAAGACTATTAATCATGTCATAAGCCATAGTCAACTCATAGTCCTTAGACATAATGCTACATGTTAACACCCAGGTTTTTCCCTTTGACTCCCAAGGCAATACGGCTGGGGTAACCACTAACCAATCTTTGGATTACAGCTTCTAGCCCAACTGTAATTAGAGAGGGCTCTCTCTTTAAGGTTTGTCTCTGTTCTGTGGAGATTTTTAGGCTAGTTATGAAGTAAGAGTTTTGGTTTATGTTTGGTTGGAAGGATGTCTTTCTGTATCTGAAGTGGAAATATGCAGATAGTGTTAGTCCATTAGGCAATGGAGTCTGTGGCTACTGGTTGTTGAAATCTTGAGTTTGAGCAGCTGGAATTACAGTTCCATTTAGATACTTCATAAAACAAACTTGAAATTATGATGGTGAAATGAAGACAACTAGTGAAAAGCAATTAAGAATTTTTCACTAAGCTGGGGTGTGAGAAAGAGATATAATCCTCACGTGCAAAACTTGAATTCCTGAAATAATAATCACTGTGAAAGATATAGCGTGAAAGGGTAGCAATTAAGAATTACACCTTTATTACTATAACTGGAGAAAACACTTATAATAGCTTAGATTGAGTTCAGGGTAATCTGTGATTAAATCCTGGACTATTATTTTTCCTTGCCATTAACTGTAAAGCACAGAAACATGAAAGAGATATGAATGATAACAAAGCACATAACAAAGAGTTGTAAAGAAAAACTTATTGTGCCATGAAATATGCAAGAATCCTGTAACTTTTAGCTAAACACCACAATGCATCAAAACAACATAGAGCTTTGGAAATTCCACCGCCTTTGTATTACTTCTCTGAGAATTTACAGTAAAAGAACTATATCAAAGATACCAATGATATCCAACATCCAACCCCTGCAAACTCATGCGAGGGGGAATATATAGAAGTGTTTCATACAAAATATCTCAGGCATTGAGTCATCTGAGAAATAAAATATCTTCATTAACTCGTACAGAAATAGTAGATAAGAAGTTATTGCAGCTTTCAATACAACATAAATGCTCTTTAATTCTATCAGAAGATTTTGACCTTTCAAGCTCACTGAGTCGGTTGAACGCTTTGTTATAACTGTTGAATGACGTGTATGTGCAGCTCTGTCCTCCTATAGCTTTTCGGCCCTGTCATCTGTGACTGTTAGTGCTGTTGTGGTGGCTGAATGGTTTTGCTGAGTTGGCTCATCCTCTCTCTGCATACGTGCTGACATATCAAAATCTTCCTGTGCATGACAATTTATATATTTCAAAAGGAAAAACATAATTGTTGGCTTTGGTTTAGCAGTAATTTTATCAAACTGTTCCAGACTTCCTGTGTGGACAATTGATGCCTCAAAATTGACTCTATGGTCTCATCTGCCTCTGTATATTTGTAAAAACTGGGAGGCACATCAAACAAGTGGTTGATTTCATTCCTGATAAAGAATAAACTCTCTACCCTGTTGAAGAGAGTCTGTCCTGATGCTGGCCCTGATTCTGCTGATGTGTTGGGCTGTTCTGAAATCTGATTAGTAGCAAAGGTGTTGACCCCCTTGGCATATTTTTCATGTGAAAGTAGTCTTCCTGAGGGCTCCATCAAGCTAGGAAGACCTCTGTTCTGCAATGCTATGAACTTGTCCTGGAATTTATTAATGTCTGCCTGCATATCCTGGCTTCTTCCCTCTAAGGTCTGTACCAGGTTTCTTAGTGTCAGGACCCTTTTGACCATTGAAATGTCTCATTCCAATTGGCAATTCCCATTTTGATCAGCTGAGAGCTTGTCCTGTATTTAAGCACATTTATCATTCTGGTGGCAGCCTCAGGCATACTGCCTAGAGATGCCCTTACTCTTTGGATTTCCCTATGTGCTTTTCCAATGAGCCCCATTTGCTCATGAATGGCCTCAATGTACTCCCACTGGTCTGTGATGGATTGGCCAATATTGGCCCATAGGATTCTCTTGAGCTCAGTTGTTAATTTGTCAAGTGTGAGCTCTTTTTCTAGCTCATTTATCCTCCTTTTGAGAGCCTTTACCTCTCTTTCTCTTTCAGCTACATTTTTCTTGGATTTATCATATTTTTCATTGATCTTAGCCATAGTTTCTTTGGCTTGATTCAACTCTGACATTTGGGCCTCCAAGACTTGAATTTCATTTCTGAGCTTCTGCATGTCAAGACTTTCAGCCTGCTCTGTTGTTGGTGCTAAGGTGGAGGGTGCTGCTTGCTGTGTCTGCTGACTGGGAGGGGCAGTGGTTTGAGGAGCTTCCTCCAGATTGATTGTTTTTGGAGGAGGCTGTGAAGTTTGGCCTGCCTCTTTTTGTTGCAATGCTACCTGAAGTGCAGCCTCTGATTCCTCCAACTTCTCTTGTGTCTGGATGAGCTGTTTGTATAGTGTTACCAGCATAGCTGCCGCATCCTTGTCTTGTCTTAGCTGGGCAACCTCTTCAGTTTGGGGATGAAGAGTTGCTGGGATTTTGATAATCTTCTTTAATGCTGCCATATCAGCATCCCTTAGTTTCAAAAGCTCCTGCACTGCTTTGACATCCTTAGGATCATGCCCAAGCTCTATTATGATGTCCTCCAAAGCTTTGATCCTGTTGTCCTTTGCTTGAGAGGATGCCCTTTCCAAATCAAGTTGTGCAGTTGTATTATTTAGGCTATTTTGTAGCCTGTAGTTCACCAATGCCTTGTCTGCCAAGGAGGCATACACCATCTCACCCGTTTGTTTGTGTAATTCAATTTGATCCATTGGGTGGATGTCCTTGGCAAGGACCTCAAGGTTGGTCTTGATGTAATCTGCAGCTGACTGTGGCTGTTGTACGGCTGGCAAAGAAATGGTTCATGATAATTTTTCCCTCCTGGACATCAAAATCAGACATGAGTCTTTGCTGGTTGGTGGGAGCCATTTTCAGCAAATGATTATACAATTGTAGCCTTATGGGCTCATTCCTCTTCTTGATGTCCTTGAACTGCTACTTGATGCATTTTTCAGCTCCTCTTTGTTGGCTGGAGGAGCTAACTTCTCCTCCTGCTACCCTCTCTTATTCCTGCTAGAAGGAACTTGTTGAGGCCTCCATGCTAGGCAGGCCTACACCCAAAGATTGCCCTATTGGCATTTCTTCCTCTGAAAAAGGATTTAACCTTTGCCTCTTCTCCCCTTGAGTTGTTCATGTAGTGAGGGGAGTCTCTCTGTCCCTTTTCCTGCTTATGTCCTCTCTTTTTTGGGTTTGGAGGACTGAAGTATCAATTCTTGATTCTTGCCTAGGAGGCACCATTTGTGCTGGTTGCTGCTCAGTGACCATTGGGGCTTATGCTGTTTGTTCTATTTGACCTGACTGCTCCTTTTCTGGCTGATGTACCTGTTGTTGTTGCTGAACCTGTTCTTGCTATACCTGTTCTTGCTGTGCCTGTTCTAGCTCCATCTCTTTTTCCTTGCCTTTGTTGGGAGCTTGATTTGTAGTTTTGACTGCTTCCTCATGTGCTGTGGAGGATGAGGCAGCTGCTCCTACTTGAGGGCTTGGAAGAGAGAATACCTGTGCAAGAAGTTCCAAGTCAGCCATTTTAAGAAGATTTCTTCTTGCTCTCTCATTTAGTTCTTCTTGTGTAATAGGTTCCTCTAGTGTGCGTCTCTTCCATTTTGATTGATTTGCGTATTGTTCAATGTGAAGCAACCTTACATGGTAATAACTAGAGATCCTATATTTGACCCTTCTTAATGATATGGAGTGATTGGGGTCATAAGGTTTCCAGAGGAAACTAGTCTTTAGGCCAAGGCTTTCTAGCATTCTGTCAGCCTCTTGCCAGCCTTCCTCCCTCTTGTTTAAAACAAAGTGGCCTAGTTGGTTTTTTACCTTTAGCTTTGCTTTCTTGCCTTTGCCTGAGAATTTCTTCACATCAACATTCCCAAATTGCCTGAAATATTCAAGGGCAAACAATCTCATGGGCACATACTTGGGCAGTCTGTATGGGGGTAACTCACAACCATATATTCTGATAACGATGTAGTTTTGGTAAAAATACCAATCCCCAATGCTGTATACCTTGGACAACTGAAGGATCCTCTACATCTCATCTGTTAGTCTTGGAGGAGGTGAGCTCAGGAACAGAGACATGGCTAGGTGGATGAAAAGGTCTATAAACTCATAGTAAGTGTATGGAGAATAGGCTCTGCAGTGAAAAACTGAGGCCCAATACCCTACTGACCTTGGATTTCCTTGTGCATCCACTCTGTTCACACCAAAAGGGAATTTCTCATGTTGATAGTATAAAATTAGGTGGTAGATGTAAGAGGAGTATCTGAACACCTTTTCCCTTGATAGGTTCATAAGTTGCTCAATCATTTTGTCTGATATGTAGGTGGCATAGTCATAGCAGATTGGAGCTTTGCCAGGGGAAAACATGAGCATCATTACCAGTACAGTTTCATCAATGTACTCAATTGAGTTATAACCTAGAATGGGACTGATCATATCTGCAAGGTCCCTGCCCCAATGGGTTGAGGTAGCCATGAAAAATAGGAGGGTATTGCACAGTATCAGAGTTAATAAATAGTTGGTTCATCTTTGTGATCTGAGCATCTGTCAACATCTTAGCTCCTCGATTTATCAGATCAAACAAAGATAGGGGAACCAATTTCTTCTCAGTCTTGAATTGCAGCATCTCTCTGATAGCTTCAGGGGTAATGTAGAACACAACTGAGCCAGAAGGGTCAAGCACATCTCTCTGAGTGGGATCATAACATTTAGCACATAGGTGAATTAGGTCATGGAATTGGTTGACCTGAGGAAGCTTGAAGATTGGGAGGAAGGAATCCCAAATGCCCAATATATCTGTTCCAGCCACATGTTTGGCCTTTAATTCATTTAGCAGGTGGAGGTGGAATTTTCTTTGTGTTAGGAATTCTTCAGAGATTTGGTAATCCAAATTTGCTAAAGCCTGCCACTCCAATTCTCTCTGAGGGGCATTCAAAGGGGCAATATTGAGGGCCACAGGTGCTACTGGTGTATCCATGGTTACTTAAGAACTCTGTTTTGTATGTAAATTAGTGTTATTTATGCTGAGTAACAGAAAAGAGTATTCCTTGGAAGAAGGGGTGAATTGAGAAATAGAGGGCAGAAGGGTCAATGGCAGCAATTGAAATACTGCACACAGCACTTGAGAAGGCTAATACTTGTCTTTAACAGACTCTTTCTTAGTAATTAGGTGTAGGTTCGATTTCCCTACTCACGACTGTGTGAACAGAATGCAGGTTACGAGAAAGCTTTGGTAATAAGGCTTAGCCGGTGAATTTCGAGCTTCCAACTTCAAATGGGAACTGGGCGCAAGGGATTTTCTGGTGAATTATGTGTTTTTCAGTGTTTTAAGTCAATTTCAACTATTTGCAGACAAAAGCAAGCGCAGAGAGGATTAACAATGATAAATACCTGGTATACTGATAGTCCGGGTCACAAGTGCAGGTGGGTAGGCACGCCGAAGGTCTCCAGGTCGAATTCAGTAGGTTGGTGCAAATTTGGATGTAAAATACATGCAGCAGACGCAACAGAAGTTTATGCAAAAGGTGCAAAAAACGTGAAAAATTGGAAAAAATATGGATTTTTGGAACATTGGCACCTTTTTCGGATGACGTCAGCATGACGTCATCGTGTGGGGTTAGGGTCGGATGACATCAGCATGACGTCAGCAGGTGACATGGCGGCTTATGAGTGGTCCATGGGGGTGGTGAGGTGGCGGACAGGTGGAGCAATGGCGGACGGGGGCGCGGACGCGGCGATGACGTAGCAGTGATGCTGGCAGTGACACTGGAAGTGACGCTGGCCGGCAGTTTAGTGGAAACCGCAGGCGGTATCATATCGCACCGCTTATGATACGGAAGTGGAGTTTTCAGAGAGGGCTTCGATACGCTGTGGGGGCGACATGTGGCCGAGGCCTAATGTCACCCTCTGACAGATATCGGACGCTATCTTTCGGACGTCGGGGCCGGTCCGATATCCACGTGAGCCGTCGGATGAAAAGCGCCCGATCGGACGGTCGACGGGTTGATGAATTGTCCGAACGATACGGCGTCGGGCGGGTAATAAAAAATAATTTTTCACGGGATTTGTGCCCGGCGGGACCCTTAGGAATATTTGTGAATTGCATGGTTTTCTAATGTTTTATTTACAAAATCGTGCAAGGAATTGAAACTTTGGATAAGTTGGGAAACGGGTTTTTCAATGTATTTCTTTGTAAAATTGCGCATAGCTCAAAACTTAGGATAAGGTGAAAAAGTGGGTTTTCAATGTATTTTAGCCTTTTGAGCGGGTTTAAGGGTGCAAATGGGTTTTTCCAAGGTTTCTTAGGCAAGATAAAGAGTTGAATAGGTAAATGAGTTCAGAAGGGGAAAAAGAGGCAAGGCTTGGGTTCTCAAACTGACCAGATGTCAATTTGATTCCCTAGTGGTGAACATATGACTATAATGCCAAGGGAGGGATATTTATAGAATGCTTGGGGTTTATACACCATGGTGTTATAATAGTAGGGAAAGGGTGACACAGGGAATTAGATAATAGAAGTTAGGAGTTAATATGGAGGGAGAAGGTGAATGAGGAGTGATATCACTAAGTTTATTTGAAAATAACTTAGCTTAGGGAGTAGATCAAAATGAAAAGAATTTTGCACAAGAAATGTGGCTCTTTAGGAAACAAGAACCAACATAAAACCTTGAATTCTTTCATAAACACAACTGGTGTAGGGGTGTTAGTAATGAGTGTAAAACAAGGAGAAAAGGGAAGTTAGACATGCTTCATTGTGTTGTTTTCCTTATGTTTACTAGCAAGATTCAGCTTGAAAGGAATACCACTTATGCAACCCCATCTACCTACCCATCTACTTGCCTAGCATTTTTTGTTTCTTCTTGGAGGGTGCACCTGGACTTGCAGACCCTTATGTGTCTTTTCTTTTCCATTGGATTTTTCTTTTGATTGCCTATCTAGCACTACCCTTATTGCTTCCAAGGCCCCAGATTAAGAAGTTGGGAACCTTAGCTTCTCTACCTAACTATTGGTCTGCCAAGTTTAAACAGTTTGGACAGATTTCTTTCTCTACTCTACAACAGAAAATTGAAACATGGCATGATCCAGATTAGACTGTTGGACCATCCATCAAAATTTAGTAAACATGAAGGCATGTACACACCTTGCCTTGTCTTGGAAATATGGGATCTTTGTATCAGCAAAACAGAGCATATTTGGCATTTGAATTTGCCAATCATGAAATATGAAACCTATTGGTATAGGTATCCAACAGTGGCTCCACATGGGGATGGTTTTTCTTCTTGAAATACCAAGAACAGCAGGTCAGAATGCCTTGGCCCTTTGAGTATTCTTTCAAAACTTGGAGTTTTACTTCCTTGAAACCTCAAAATTGTAAACTGTCATATTTATAAAACTTGCTGAACTACAGTCTTTTCCTGCTTCTGCAAGATCCTTGAAATTAAGTTATTCACATGCTTAAAGAGAACACTACACACAGTAAATTATGTACAAGGGGCAGCCATGCTCCATTCATGGAAGGTAGTCAAAATAGTGCTTCAACATCCTGCCATTCACAGGACCTTCATCCAAATGAGTTTCATCAAGATTCTTAAGAAAGTAAGTGTTATTTCCTTGTACTGCTTGGATGATAAATGGTCCTCTCCAAAGGGAATCAAACTTTCCATGTTTTCCTTTATTTTCCCTTCTTGAATCCCACTTGAGAACTTTGTCACCCATGTTGAAATCCTCAGCCTTAGTCCTTCTGTCAAAAGCTTTCTTCAGCTTCTCCTGTAAGATTTGAACTCTATTATAAACTTGGTCTCTAGTTTGCTGTAAACATATAATTTGATTCACCCTCCTTTGCATATCATTGGGCTCAGCTTGACTTTCTTGAAGTAGTTCATAACAGGGATCCCTAGTGATGAAAGAAATTTGGCTTCCAATCCATAGACTAACTCATATGGGCTGACCCCAATTGATCTCTTGGTTGTTAGCCTATCTGCCCATAAGGCATTCACAAGTTTCTTATGCCAATTCTTTTTGTTTTCTTCCAATACCTTCTTGATCATGTTTACAAGGCTTTTATTTGATGATTATGCAAGGCCATCTCCTTGGGGATAATATGCAGTGGAATGGCCCAAAGTAATGTGGAATTTGTGGCAGAAGCTGACCATCTTCTTTGATCTAAAAGCAGCAGCATTGTCTGTTATTATCTTATCAGGACATCCAAATCTAGCAAGGATATTGGTCTCAAGAAACTGAATGATAGTGGAGTCATTTGCTTGTCTGCATGGGATTGCCTCAATCCATTTAGTGAAGTAGTCTGTAGCTGTTAGAATCCATCTATGTTGGCCTGAAGATAAGGGATTAATTTCTCCAATGAAATCCAAACCCCATTGCTGAAATGGTCTCTCTGTTGCAATAGGCCTTAAAGGAAGTGGCAGTAACTGTCTCTTTCCTTCAAACACTTGACATTTATGACATGAAGTAGAAAATTTCTTGACATCAGAGAAAACAGTAGGCCAATAGTAACCAGCTCTCAGTATCTTATCCACAGTGGACTTCCAATACAAATGTCCACCACAATCACCTACACGAAATTCTTCCATGATTTTATTAGTCTCATTTTCAATCAAACAGTTTAATAAGATACCCTCATGGTTTTTCCAAATTAGATTGCCATCCATAACACAAAATTTTGAAGCTTTCATTTTTAGGAACCTACATTTAGTTCTGGACAGCCCTGGGCGAGCACACAGGTTTTGTAACACATAACAGATATCAGAATACCAGGGGGATTGTTCAAAGGCTACATTGATCTTTGGAGTCGCCAGCTCCAGTTCACTGTCCAGTTGGTTGATGTCCAAGGCTTGAAAATTTGTTTCAGACATTAATTTGGCCAAACCCTGCCCTTTTATCAGTTTTGTAGGTTTTATCTCAATATCAAATTCTAAGATGTTGGCAATCCATTTTCCTCTTCTGCCCTCTAAGTTCTCTTGAGTAAGTATGTCTTTAACAATTGGGCTAGGTACATAGGCTATCACATGGGAGTATAGGATGTAGATCCTAAAGTCCTTAATAGCTTTGACCAAAGCATATGCTTGCTTTTCCATGATCTAGTACTTGAGGGGTGCATCTCTAAGAGCTTTACTAAAGAAAGCAATGGGTTTCTCATTTCCTTGGTCATCTTTCTGTAGTAAAATTGCAGCTATTGTGTGTTGGGAGGCAAAGGAAAATATGATGAATTCCCTATCAAATTGAGGGTTGGTTAAGACTGGGGTTTGAGTGAGGGCAAACTTGATACCTTCAAAAGCTTGGTTTGCCTCTACTGTCCATTTTACTTTTGAATCCTT
>APFE031635139.1:0-17411 GCA_000404065.3 Pinus taeda
CATTAATAGATGTGGGTGAAGGGGACTCCGCTACATTTGGTTGTTAATAATGGTAGCCAAATGAACCTAATCTTTTTTGAGATCATAAAGAGATTGAAGCCATAGACAATACCACACCCTAAATCATACACAAATATTTTTTTGAGCCAAGGATGAGATATTCGCATCGTCAAACAATGTCTCCTATCCTATATAGCATCAAATCATTCAAAGATGAGGTATTTTGTGATGTTTCACCTTGTAAAGTCCCTAGCACTTAACCCTCGCTAATAATGTAATTGTAATTAATTATGCTACTAGTCCATGTATAAGAATGTAAATGTATGGGAAGAAGACCTAGTATAATCGTAATTATAATTTAATACCAATTAATTAAGAGGTGAGCCTTTGATATGAACCATGAGAGGCCATGAGAAGGAGGGAATCCAATAAAGGTAATTTGGAGAATCAATATTTTCCAATGAATTATTGACAAAGCCAATATTATGAAATTTTCAAACTTTACCTAAGAAAATATCAAATGGGCAGGTTTAGTAATAAATTCTAGTAGTTATGGAAATAATGGGACAATAGTATCATAATTGCATTAGAGGTATGGCTAGCATAGTACTACAATACTTTTAGGGAATAACTAGAAGCTTTTAACTTGACTGTGATGGATGAACTTGATAGGATAAAAAACTACCATGGAAGAACCCTGAAAAAGAGGAAGAGAATAGAGGGAAACATTATGTTGGAGAGAGCATAACACTCATGGGAATGTCAAAGGTAGGAGATCAACACTCGGGGAGAGTGTAAGAATAATTTAAAGAGTAGAGAGCTAAGCGGAGGCTCCACGTGAAGCAAAGGAAAACCATGTGTGTGAATCTTTCCCCCTTTTTTTAAGTGAGTGAGGTTAGTTATTGAGTCCTTATCCTAAGAAAGAGGGTTGAATGGATTCCTAGAAATTTGTTTGCGTTATGTACAAAGACACTAGCGGGAAGCGTCGAGGAACTCTTAGCATGAGTGAACGAATCCATTCTTTCTACGTGTTCTCAAAATAGCTCATTAAATAAGTAAGATTATTGAAGGTCATGTATAGAAGTACCATATAGAGGAACAAAGGAAGTATTGGTTGAGTGAAGGGCTTTCCTTGTGTTTTGCAAGTCTCATTGTGACCACATTGTGAATTAGAAATGATTGCTAGCTCTAGAGGATGAGAGAATCCTTATTGAATTACATATATATGAGAGATGGTCTTCATGATTACTCCATTGATAGCTTGAGAGAGGATTTTCCCTTGGGTTCTTGCTATGAAAATAAACTAAGAAACCACGTATAATACTTGGGTAAAACTATGGCCTTTTTATGATCTTAAGGGAATTGATAAGCTTGATAAGATGGAGAATGGCATTCATGAATACATGTTGTAATGTTGAGTGTAACTTCCCTAATGGCTTCATGATCTAACTTGGGGGTGGCCAACTATAAGAAATATTACAGTGCAGTTTAGGCTATGGTGGGGTCGAATATTACGTGCATTTCTATTAAATAGTTATGATGGTCCGTGTAATTCTTATTCATGTTGTGAATTAGTAGATCTAGTTATAATGAATGTCTAGTATTCATATGCTTGCTAATAAGCCTTTATTGTGGTCTTGTATTTTTTATTTCTTGTTTATGGATAGGAAGTAATGGTTTACCTTAATTATGGGGTTGATAGATCCCTAGTCCTAGTCATTGAAAATGTCCACGTGGTCTTCCATGAAATAGACTAGAGAATTTATAGGAATTCTCAAGTGATAAGAGAGCCTTATGGGAAGTATGGCCTTAGAGACAAGAGCTAAATCCTTGGTTTTATAAAGGGATAAGTTTAAGGGAAAGATTCTTCCCAGAGTATCTAATGATCAATGCTGGAGATTTCATTAAAGAACTTTTTCACTATTGGAAATTCCGTGAAGGTCTTGATGTAGGGCACTTGTGTGGCCTTAAGTGTTCATTTGTTTCATCTTAGTTATACCAAATGAGGGATATAATAGCTATATTTTCCCCTGTTTGAAATATTTATCTATTGAGAGGTCCCCCCTGGTTGGGAGAAGAATGTTTAGAGAACTCAAAGGAGGCAAAGTTTTTGTAGTGACCTCATAGGTTTCCCAAAAGAGAGGCTTGACTAGTGGAAAAGTATTTTTGGTAGATTCATCTCACAAGATAGGATAATATTATCCCCTTCCAACATGGCTTGCCATGGAGAAAATTTAGGGATTTATCTTTCTATCACAGGGTGGAGAGAAATTTGGGAATGGAGCGTAGAACAACATTCTCTAAAAATGTTGGGGATTGGAAGACCTCAACCTAAACCCCTAGTCACTTGTCCAAGTTCGAGGTTAAGACCTAGAGCGAGCTAGAAGGAGTCTCTTGATCCATCGACTATCACGTGCTAGCCTTTCGAATTTCGGTAATCAAGAAAGTCTAGTGGAGTCTATGAGGTGGAAACACCTTGATGCTAATATATTCCACACTATATAATATCTAATAGAGTTGGAAGAGTTCATTGAAATCGAGTGATAGGTTAGAAAACCAACTATCAAGTCGCTAGGAGGTCTCAATCCTCGCATGAACATTTTCCTCTTGAGACCATGAACCCCCATAATGGTCTTGATGTGCTAGAGGTTAATGTGGCACTAACAAGAGGATGCTCCGGTGCTAAGGTGGAAATCACATGGAGTTGACGTAGTGTTGAAGGAACACTAACATGGAGATGACATGACACTGACATGGCCTAAGTATGTGGCAAGGTGATGTGGAATTAAAGTATGCAACAATGTTAAGGTGGTATCTAGGTGGAAGATTGGGAATCAGGAAATCAACCTACTAGGCCATTGGCCCACTAAGTTATCGACAAATCAAAAAATTAGGAATTAGTTGGTAATCTTATCAGGCCATCATCCCATCAACGAATTTGATGCCAAGTTGTCAGCCCCTTGATGATTAATTTATCGACATATTAACCATACACTAATCCAAGATTTTTCAACAATAGGGTATCTCCAATGCTTGAGGAGGTGAAAGTTGATATGTATACCAATGTTAACCATACACTAATCCAAGATTTTTCAACAATAGGGTATCTCCAATGCTTGAGGAGGTGAAAGTTGATATGTATACCAATGTTATAGGTTAGCATGCATGGGCTAGTGAGATAAGGGGATGTAGTGGTCCCGGTTGATGAGGTGGGCCTTAAGAGGGGGGATATTAAAATGGGCTTAACTTTGTTCCTGAAGACTAGAATGAGATGAAAATTATATTGTTAGGATTCTCTTGACACAAATAAGATGATTTTGAGGTCATGAATGTGTCTTGAGGTGGTTGAAGATAGAGTAATTTTGATAACCGCATTTTCATAATTAACTTGAAGCTTGGGTCTAGATAAACCTCGCAACCATAATTAAGTATTAAGAGGTTGGGTACCTTACACCCCCTTTAATTTGTGATGTTTTTTTAGGAAAACCATATATGTGGAAATTCCATGCTTTTTATGAATCCAAGCCTTTTAGTTTCATTGTTACTTTAGGAAGCTTTCTTTATAGGGTATAAAATATAGTTCCAACTACTGTAATTTCCTTGATCTAGATAAACGAATGTGAAAAGATAATATCTCACATTGAAAAATTTGTTGCTTTCATGGTTCAGTCCTAAGGTAAATGAAAGGTCACTACAATCTACATAGAAAAAGTAGGTGGATGATGTTATAGAGGAATATAGAGATATCTTTACATCCCCTATGAGGATGGCTTTCAACCTCTAGGTCAAGCATTCAGTTGACTTGATATCTAGTGCCCCTTTACCTATTGACACGATATACTGATGCTCTCTTCTAGAGAATGATGAATGAAACATCAAATTCATGCCTTAGAGAAAATTTTAGCCTCCTAAGGAAAAATAATAAAATAATACTTAAAATAATAAAATAAGGGTTATGAATTGGAAGGAAAATAAATAAATAAAAAATAAAAATATATATATATATATATATATATATATAATATATAAGAAATATATAATATATATTATATAATAGATAGATATATAATATATTAAATTATAAGTAATATATAAATATAAATATAATTGTATTTTGGCTTATCTCCCTATAGGTTTACTCGCAAATTTCAAAGTGTAGCCACTCGTTGGATGCGGAATTAAATTACCACATCCAACAATAGCCATAATGCATACTTTTATAAGACCCACATTGATAAAAAAAAAAATGTTGAACACACATTTTTTTAATATATCTTCATTTTTTTTTATCAATGTGGACCTTCTCAAAAGTATGCATAATTGGTACTTGTTGGATGTGGAATTTAATACTGCATCCAATGAGTGTCTACACATGAAATTTGAGTAAACCAATAAGGAGATATAATCCAAAAATACAATTAAAGTAAAATAGTTTTTCTTCTTTTCCCTCCAAAACATTTACATGTACCTCTTTTTAAATTTAGAGGATTTTGATTGGTTTACATATTATAACATGGAAATTACATGAAAATTTCATGGGCACTTTTAGGCTAAAATTTCCTCTAATGGGCGCATCTACAAGGGTCATATTTTACCAAGCTCCTAAGTTTGTGGGAGTCTAATTACATGGGTGGAAAGGAAGGATATGACATGTAAAATAATTACCATTTATAGAACCTTGAACAAAATCACTATCAATAATCAATAATTGATTTGATTAATCAACGATCTTGTTGCATTTGTTCACAAACTCTTGTGTGGTCATGTAATTGGATGACATTATCATCTTAATAAGAACATGTTTCGAATATTTGCAACACATTCAACATACGTTGAGCACCCTATGACAACAAAAGTTATATGCCAATTTGGAGAAATGCTCATTTAGCATGCAAATAATTTAGTATCTAGGATACATTATGGATGAGCGTGGTGTGGACATGGACCAAGCCAAGATCCAAGCCATTCACAATTATCTAGCCTCAAAGACACTGCCATATATTCATATCCTCTTGGGCCTTATCAACTTCTATTGTAGTTTTGTGTTTGGGTTCTCTCATACCTCTTGCTTGTTAAGCCAAATGACCAAGGGTGGAGACAAAGTTAAGTTTTCTTAGTTTGAGTCACAACAGTTTGCATTTGCGGATACGAAACAAACAACCATTTTTGATTGAGACAAATGCTTCTGACTATGTTATCAATGCAATGCTCATCCAACTAGACATCTAGTGCCCTATCATAGTGAGACAATTTTTGATGTTGTTCGTATGTATCCTACGCATGACAAAGAGATGTACTCCATTGTGTATGCATGATAATAGTGGAAGTGTTATATTTTAGGAAAGGAAATAATTATCCACATTAATTATAAGCCCTTGTAATTCATGAAAACACAAGGAAAGTTAGAAAACCACCACCACTATAAGTGGTCCATATACTTGCAATAATTCCACTTGAACATGACATACATGAAAGGAAACAAAAACCATGTTGTAGGTTGCCTTAGTTGGCCTCTGATTATGGTGCTAACCACAATTCTTAAGTCTTGTGGGAACAATATGTTTGGGTGGCCCTAATCACATAGAAATGGCCATTTGGGTCTCTTGTAATAATCATCTTGCTAATGAGCATAATTGACACCCGTCTTTTTAGGCATAAGTTATGACCATTCTAGCGAGCTTATATTACTTTATGTTTCACAATATTTTACTATTTAATTTATTAGTAAAATTTGTTCTCATTGTATTACTATGCTCTTTACAATATTTGTGTGTGCGTGTTCATTCACACTCCTTCGTTTCAATTTATTCTCTACAAAATTTAAATCATCCATCATCTTCATCTTCCACGTCCCTATTCTTAGTTTAAATCATCCATCATCTTCATCTTCCACGTCCCTATTCTTAGTCTGTCTTTAATGAGCTTTCCGCTTTCCACCACTTGTACGCATCTCATTTCATCACCCCTTTCCTTTCAATAGAAACTATGTTATGTATCTCATGTGAATAATCTTTTCACGCTACATACCTTTTGACATTATGCTTTCCTCTTTTGAGTTGTCCATACTTAATACACCAAGCAAACACATAACTATATTTAATATACAAAACTTGCGAAATCCCACACTTTCACTAACTCCACAAACCTTTAATTAATTAAGAAATGTCGTATAACAATATGCTTCAGGATAACAATATGTCGTATAAACATTACTAATATACATTATAGATAATACATATGATATTTAACCTAATAAATTTTACAAGGAATAAACATTACAGTGAAAAGCCACTTTAATATGAAATTATTCTTACTATCATCTTTCAAATAATACTAAGATATGTTTTCTTTTAGCGATATGAGATTATGATTAGCATAATCATAAACATATGTTTTCTTTGTGGGGGATTTTTGAAGTAAAAAGAGGATAAGTATTTCTCACCTTTAAAGATTACATTAATGACAAAGATGGTGGAGGTGACATGGCATTTATAATGTTGCTATCTAAATGTGAAATGGAGCTGATGTAAACTTTTATTACGGCCTAAATATAATATGAAACACCAAAAATACCTGCACCGTTGGATAGAAAGAAGTTATGATCATAAAAGTTTTTCGAAAGCACCGACGGCATCGTGGTTACCACAATCGAATACAGACTGACTGGCCCACTGTAAGTATACGAATTATATGACACGGCACAGCGTGTGGTGATATGAAATGAAATGCCTGCCAGCTTTGGATCCTTTCTGACCAATACCTCCCCCGTCGCCACTCCCAATAATGCGTCCGTATATACGTGTCTTTGCCCCGCCACGTCAGCGCAGAGATATAGATTCTCCTTTAAGTTTTTGCCTTTAAAAGCCATTTTGTTTGTTCGTGGTGGATAAGTTTTGTCGATTATGAAGGTTACGTGCACTCGTTATTGGCGTTCATTATTGGACCTTACTGTTTGACGAGACATTCATATTTTCTGTCAACATTAGTCGGTATTTACGGAAACTATTTCGGAACATTTGGAATGGCATTTTTATCTATAGAATTTGATAACAGTTTAAGGCGTTAAAAAAAAAATTGCTCTTCATTTCATAAAGTTTCATTACCGACATTGGTGGACGGTGCACTGACTTTGTCAACGTAGGATCAACAAAGAGGATCTGCTGGTCAGTGCGTCACCTCTTTACTGGCGCACCGCATCCTTCCGGGGCCCGGAGGGGGCAGGTCCTTTCTTTCACTCGATCGGACGGACAGCAGAGATTCGTACTGATCAGTGCGTTTTAGCTGTTCTATCGAAGTTACCCAGTTGGGCGCCACTACCACTGGGCCCTTGATCATGACCCATGGAAAGAGAGTGGGCTACTGCTTTTCTGGCAGCCAGGCCGAGTCGCAATCGCTCCGGATGCTGTTGGACATTGTAGTCATAACTCAAGTTACAACGAAGTGCCTGCCAGGTTTACTCGGATGATGTGACCGTAGCGAGCCTGTAAGCTGGGTTGCGATGGTTAAGAATCAAAAGTTACAAGCTGCCAATTATCATTTACATTACCAGATTTAATATCTCAACTCTGAAAATGTATGCGGGCAGCCCTGGGATTTGACGTTTTCCGGAACGGCTATTTTTTGGGTTATTTCAAACGTATTTGAGGGCAATAAAAAAGAGGTGGTCTACCTCTTAGATTCTTTTGAAATTTCTTTTAAATTTTATTTTTAGGGTTATTTATTGTGGTTACAATTTAGCTAAATTTTTTGTGTTAGTATTTGGTGAAAAAAATTTAATTTTGGGAGTGTTTAGTATTTATTTTGATTTTTGAAATAGATTCAGCACTTTCAAGAAAATTTGGGGCACTCAAAATCACTGGAATTTCGATTTCCAAAAAATTTTGTTAAATTTTTCAAAATCCAAACCGAATTTCCATTATTTTCTAAACAAAATCATGACCCACTTTCTTTCTTTTTTCTTTACCCCTAATAAATTTGATAGGCAATAATTTAAGTTACCTGTCCATATAATTTAAGTCATAATTTTTAATTTAATAATTTAAGTTACCTGTCATAATCTGTCATAATTTTTAATGTGGTTTACAGGTTTTTGAGTAAAGGAGTCCGAGTACCCATTAATACAGCAGAAAGTATGTCAAAAATTGTTGGCACGAGGACATTGTGATACAGCAGAAAGTATGTTCAAAATTGTTGGCATGAGGACATTGTGTGGAGGTCTGCTGTTACACCAAAACCCGCAGGTGTTGGTAAACATTACAAGCCAGTAACTAGGATCCCCAGGGTGGAAAACATTACAAGCCAGTAACTAGGATCCCCAGTGTCACGCCTCCAATTCTTTTTTCGTTTAATTAAGCGGGTGCGACACCGCCTAAGTTAATAACTCGTTCACTGTTAATTAACTTTACGAACTACGACTTCAACAATTCATAATAAACATGAATTCATATTATTAATATTGGGAAACCATCAACAATATAAGAATAATAACACAACTCGGCAATAATAATAATAATCAATCTTTTATTATATATGCGGAATTTTACATAATCAATCTTTTATTATATATGCGGAATTTTACATGACCGGGAGCCGCGCTCAACCGGCGTTCCATAAACAGGAGGGCGTCCGCCCGTGCTAGAGTGCACTGTGGTCTGCCAAGACTCCACCAAAATACAACTTACAACATATAACATACACCTCTTGTGTCGTTGGGCGGGCGGACGCACCCGTGCACGAACCCACCGCCAGCACACAACAAGATATAATAACACAAGACCGCACAACTCGGCGTTGGGCGGGCGGGCGCACCTGTGCACAACCTCGCCCACGCCACAACCCAAACCAAGTGCGATACAAGAGTGGGCGCCCGTGCGCACCACCGAAACTTCAACTCGACCCTCGACTCGTCGTTCGCCCGGCTCAGCGGGCTCATCCAGCGAACTGCGGTAAACCTGCGCCTCTCTCAAGTGTGCACTACCCTTTGTGCGATGTGAGAGCGATGTGAGATGATGATCCAAATGAACCGCAAGTCGCCATGCTTATACGCATCCTAACTTGTGCATAGTCTCCTAGCCGACGCTACACAACCATACGCCCACCAATCGTTCCATCAACCGTCGGCCTGCCCAACGTATGACTTGCTCCTTGGTCGGCTTCAAAACATAAGGCGAGCTGCCTTATGAGTAGGCGAGCGCCCTTCTTAACCACGCACATTATTACTTCATGCTGTCGGTGTTTCGTGGAGCGCTCGCACCAACACTTAGTCAATTTTTGTGCGATGGCCTGTCACGTTGTCGCAGAATGTACGCCCGCCCGTGCTTGTGCGCGCCCGCCCGGTGCGTGCCCGCCCGGACGCCCATCGCACAATTCCTAGGGCGGTACACCCAGGATGGAAATTACGGATTCTATAGAGGTGCGGTGATTCTTCCAACACCCCCCCTCAAACGCAGCTCGGGGGAATCGAACCTGGGTCCAAGCTCTGATACCATATGGAGGTTTGTCGTTACACCAAAACCCGCAGGTGTTGGTAAACATTACCAGCCAGTAACTAGGATCCCCAGGGTGGAAATTACGGATTCTATAGAGGTGCGGTGATTCTTCCAACACATTATCTGAAATTAGTAATGGGCTACATTTTTTATATATTATTAACAATTTATGGTCCAATAAATATTAACATCATCAAATTTTCTAATGACTTAGCTGCCGTTGGAATTTAGCCTTTCAACTAGAAATTTGATGGGTGTTATTTGTTCTTCATGTTTGCCACTTAAATTTTATATAGATTTACAAGCATCAATTTTTTTATAACAATTGAAAAGTAAATTTAAAGTTAATTGTTTCTTAAGAGTAAGCTTCAAGGTAGTTGTCTTTGTAAAAAGAAAACACGATAATGGGCTAATTTAACTCTATAACACCAAAAACATATTCATGAAATATAGCTAAACGTGTCTAACGGTAGAATGCCATTGATATTTATATATGTAAGAATCTCGTTTCCAACCAATAGACCAAAAAATAGTGATTTTTAATATTTTTCTTTTGGTATATGTAAGAAACTCCTTTGCAACCAATAGAACAAAAAATAGTGATTAAAAATAGTTATTGCAACTAAACAGATTTTCTAACTTAACTTCTCTTTAAACCAGCCGACAACTTTTCTCTATAAACCCCTAGACAACTTAAATTCTTAAACGTCCCAAATTTTCCCTGACCGTCCAAAAAACGTTCCATAGAACGTCAAAATTGTGATTCTTAGCAACCACGGGTTTAATATCTTACCGTCCTCAGACTCCAGAGTTGAGTTGGAAAATGTCGTTAGAAAGGTGCTAGATTGAGAGAAAAGTAGGCATGTTTGTTTAAAAATGTCATATACTATTTTCGAACTGATTGATTGAAAATTGGATTGGATTGAAAGAAAATTCCGGATGTCTGGTTAAAACCGTCCTATATCATTGTCGAACTCATTTCATTCAAAAGTTGACATCCGCCGATTTAGCTACAGATTCCACATTGCCCAATATTTAAATACGAGCAAAAGGCAAGCGAAACGGTTATATCTTCCCTCTGCAATTTTCCAACTCTCCTTAGAGTGCCTGACAGTTCATTTCGGCCAACTCAGACAGAGCTTTTGTGTATAACTTCCGGTATGATATTATGCATAGCTTTATATATTCAATCCTCTTATCAGCTGCTATTGTATTCGCTCGGTGATCTATATCGGCGTTTATAGCTAGCAGTAACAGCAATTCTTCACTGCAACCGAACTATAATCCTCCTCTACTCTCTGCACCACCTGTGTGTTCCGGGTTCGAATCTCCAGGGTCTCTTTCTATCATGTCGCAGACGCTGAAAAAACGTGGCCGAGAGCCGGAAGCTGTGCCGGCCTCCATTGACGTCTGGGAGACGAAACGTTTCCACAGCGACGATAATGACCGGTTCTGTCATCTGCTGCAATTAGACGAAACCCTGTCACAAGAAGAAGAGGAATGTGCTCCCAGTGAGGAGGTCGTAAATGAAGTCATGAAGAGCCTGGAGGAAGAGATTGGCACAACTTGTTTCACTTCTTATCTCTCCTCAAACTCTGGCGACAATTCGGCGTCCTCCGATATTTCAAGCGGCCAAGAAGGGGAAACCCTAGCTTCGGAATTGGGGTTTGATCTATCTTATCTACTGGAGGCTTCAGACGACGAGCTGGGCATTCCATTCGGCCCAGTTTTGGACTTCAAAGACGAAGTCTGGCCATCCACTGGGGAAACGTTGGAGGGTGTGTTGGAGAATCCGGATCCTAAATTCCTCGGTGAAATATGGCACCTTGAGGACATTGAAAACTATCTACAGTTTGCATTGTATGAAGATGTCTGTGAAGGGAGCCAGGGAGAGGATTATATGAATAGAGTTTTTTTCGGCCCAGACATGTTTTTAGAGGCTGAATTTTCTGCGGCATGGATTTCGGAAACTCTCGGCTGCTTGTAATCAACGCAAGAGCTCATTAATGCTGTATAAGCCCGCGCTTCAATTTTATGCAGGCAAGGCTGCAACCGTTGTGAAATTTCATTGTTGCAATCGAAGAGGAACCATGCAGCAGGATTTCGATGATGGTCGCGGAGTTGTGTCATATATTCATGGGAGAAGAGATATCGTCACCGCCCTTCCCTTGATCACGCTGACCATTGGCCAGCTGTCATGCCACCATGGCTGACGGCCGAGAATATCAGTTTCTAATCGGTTGTCATGTATCAATTGGGCGAAAAAAATAACGTAGTGAACTCTGCCAAATAGTTGCCTATAGAAATTAGACGGTTTTGATAGCCGCAGTCTAACTATCAGGAGGAATTGTGTCCAAAATTATGGAAATTCGCATTATATTTTCGCATTATATTTAGAAAAAATTTAGTAAGGTTTTTTTTAAATTTAAGTTATACTCATTAAACTTCAAAATTTTAAGTGGCCGAGACATTTTTATGATGCTGAATCTATTTTCATTATCAAAACACTATTCAAACACTGTATTTACAAAAAATTTAAAATTTCTTTTACCTAAATTTTAACCACTTCTAACAGTCCTGAAAATTCTTCTACCTCAGTAGACGACTCCGTTTTGATAAGGAACATAAATGCGCCCGAATGTTTCAAAATCCCTCTGCCATGTCAGGCCGCAATGAATCTTTTAAAAACTGTTGCCATTATTCAATATACGAAGGTTATATTATCAGTCCCTGCGCTTAGGGCCGTAGGTGCCAGGCACTATAGAGTGATCGATTTTTCATTTTCTTATCTGTTTCTATTTTAACTACATAACTTTATATAATTTTCTAATTTGGTTTCATCTCTTAAGTTTTTAACGTTTCTTTTTTTCAACTAATTTTCAAATTTGAAGTTTTATTTAACCTCTGAAAGCACATATCCTTTAGGTTAAAATACACATTATATTTTTATTCTCACTTAAATAATGTTTCTTCATTAAATTGTTAAAATGTGTGACATAGCTTAAGTCATATTTCATGTGAATAAATGTTTCGGTTAATGATTCGCAGGCATTTGCGACTTTCACTATTCACCCCATTATGGCGTGACTTTGGGATAAAACATCTAGCCACGAAAGAAACACAATATTTCCTGGACTGATAGAGTATTTGGGTTATCCACATCCTGCCACAACCTCAAAGGCTTGAAGGCTATGGGAGCCGACCTTGTTTTCTGTTGCATATTTTTTTCCCTTTGATCTTTTGGAGTTTCACTATGCCACGTAAAATCTACATTGGAAAAAGTTTTATAATTCTATTTTAATTTTTAATTTGTGTTATTGTGTATATTCATATAAAATCTATATGCGTTAGTCAATATAGGTTGAAAATTGGATAAATGATAATATTGCAAAATCATTTAATTAAAGAGCATAAATTGACATAAAATAGATTGACGCATATTGACAATTGTATTCTGATTACGAATATGATAAATGATAGCATTACAAAGAGCAGGAAGAAAGAGCACAAACTCACAAAAAAGTACATTGACACATACGGATAATTCTATTTTGATGGCACATAAGCTCTGAATGTATATGCATTAAACAACAAAATCTAAGTTGAAGATATGATCAATAATAACATTCCAAAATAGCACGAGCAAATAAACACAAACTCATAAAAAAAATATTGACAATTCTACTTTCACGATATGCTCTAGACCTATATGCATTAATCAATATACGTTGAAGATGTAATGATCACAACATTCCAAAATAGCATGAGCAAATAGACACAAACTCACCCAGAAAAAAATAATAATTGCTGTTGACAATTCTACTTTCACGATATGCTCTAGACCTACATGCATTAATCAATATAGGTTTAAAATGTGATAAAATGATAACATTGCAAATGACATTAGAAAATGAGTACAAACAACAAAGTCGTAGAAATAAAGTCTTAAATCTATCTTCATTCTTAAAAAAAATATTATGTTTTTTTATATGTATCATTAATATATTTTTAAACAATTTCTTTTATAGTTTTATTATGTTTTTATTATTAATTTCAGATTTCCAATTGGTAATGGTTGAATTGGATAAAGCATAATAATATTTTACCCAATATTATTTTTATCTACACCCTCATATATATGAGAGTTGGGTAGGGGGAATATTAGGTAAACCATAATATTGTTTTACCTAACATTCCCGGCATCCCACCCCAAGAATAGTATGTTTTACCCAGTATTCCCCACCCTCATATGATTATGTTATACCCAATATTCCCCTCATCCCCACCTTCATACTATATTATGCTTTATCCAATATTCCTTGCATCGCCAAGTTCACCCTCATACTACCCAACAAGCTTGTCAATCTATATCTAGTAACAAATCCAAACCTAATGACATGATAATGTTTTACCCAATATTCATCCCCACCTCCACCATATTATGTTTTCCAATATTCTTCACACCCTCACTCTCATTTAGGTATTAAGAAATGTATGACATATAGGAACAGCATACACAAAACTCAAATAGTTAATGTTATTTATCAAAATTAACCTTAAACTAAATAATTATACATTCAAATAACAAGGGTTTAAGGCATTGAATGAGTGTATGTGTCCATTTGTTTAGATGTTTAAGATTTTTGAAGAGATTTAAAAGAATATAATTATAATATTACCTGACATGTGTTCATAATTTTTGAAGCAATGCCTTGATTTTCCTAAGAAGCCTTTCTTTCTTTTACTAATGAGACCACTTTTTCTAATTGCATTGCTGCTACTCATTGAGACAAAAGGCTCATTCTATAGCCCAGTATGAGGGGATGTGTAAGTTTGTCTATCCATCCGTGCGTGCCCCTTTAAAATAAAATTAAAAATTAAAAATTATGTTCTAAATAGAAAAACAATGTTGCCGACAATTAAAAAAAAAAGAGTATGCTATAAAGTAATTACAAGTAAAAAATTTGTGAAGTTTAAATCTTATACTTTTCAAAAATATTTCAACAAGAGATTTAAATAAACTATTTGAAAATCTATGTTAACTAATTTAGGTCGATAATCATTTCAAATATATATCTATAAATAGAAAAATGTTAAATTTTTTTATTTGGTCCTAATATATACTCTATTTAGCATTCAAAAATACAATTTAAACAATAAAAAATAACACATTGTATTTTGCACTCTAAAAAAGTTTGCACTTGAAGAAATTTGATTCCTCTCGGCTCATGTTAGATCCATATTTAAGATAGATCTATGCTGGTCTCAATACATTCCTTCATTAGTAAGATTGTTTTTTTTCCTTCATCTTTGCTACTAATCCAAACTCAAAGCCACAAAAATATTGTGTTAGAGATTTCTCTAAATAACTAGAAAATACTTAGTAAAGCATAAGGCGCTAATTCATTGAATCTATCTCTTAATATTTCTTCCCCTATTCCTACATCTTATGATCGTTAATTCACTCCCTAACAGAGGGGCACTTGGCTTCGATGAACTAACACAAAAAGAGAACTTTTATTAGTAACAATATCCAAAGTTTATACAAAAATACAAGGCTACACATTTTTTGTAGCTCATTATTGACTAAGGTAATGACCACACATAGGACAACCCTTTTGTTCATTGGGTTCACGCATGTTTAGATCAACCTTCTAATCAAAGTAATGATAAGTAGATACCATCGAGTAGGGTCGCATCACCAAACCCTTCTATCCACATGTTTCATCAAGTAGAGAGATGCAACGAAGGTAGTATACTAGTTGAGCTAGATCCTTTCTCCTGACCGGAGGGAAATGTGACTCATTTAAATACATTCCTTCGTTGGTAAGGCTAATTTTCTCGCCTTTGTCTTCGCTACAAATCCAAATACAAAACCACATAAATATTGTGTCAGAGACTTCTCTAGCTTATTGGCAATAACTTAGTGAGGGATAGGGCTCAGTGCATTGACACATCTCCTAATCTATCTTCACCCTCTATTCTACATCTTATGATCATTAATTCACTCCCCGATAGAGAGGCACTTGGCTTGGATGAGCACCACACAAAGAGAACTTTTATTACAAATAATAACCCGAGTTTATACACAGCTACAAGGCTACACATTTTTTGCAGCTCGTTATTGACTGCGGTAATGACCACACATAACAGAACCTTTTTGTTCATCTCGTTCACGCATGGATAGCAGCCTTCCAGTGAAAATAATGATAAATAGATACCATCAAGTAGGGTCGCATCACCAAACCCTTCTATCCACATGTTGCATCAAGAAGAAAGCCTTTAACGAAGGCAGTATACTAGTTGAGCTGGATCCTTTCACCTCACCGAGGGGAAACAGGATTATCTAAGCCACCACTTACATCATATATGTTACTTTTCCTTCATTACATTAGGTCACTCGTGTATCACTAACCTTTTTCAGAAATATATCTTATCGTCAACGATTTGCTCGAATGTTGTGATTCTAACTAGCACAAAGGAATCACTCATTCCCGCATCGAAAAGTATCGTCTAGGAACAACGTTAGCTAGGGAGAACCAAAAAGTGAGGAAGAGCATTAACGAGAGCGAGTGTCTCTGTCATCATTTACATATATGGGCACCGATGATGATTACCGAAACTATTTATCGTTGGGAAATTTTGATAGTCGAAAAACTATATTGTACTCCATATCTATATTGTACTCCATATCGTAACACATCTTATATCTCTATTTTCCTTGCAATGTATAGTACGGAGATCGGGGCATATACTTAAAAGATGATAAGATCATAAACTTAAAAGCAAATAAGCGGTCCAAAAATCCATTTTTATGTGTTATGAGAACTCACTTATTCCTTGAGAATGCTTTCAATCAAGGAATGCTAGGGAAACCTCAAATTTTGAAATCAACTCCATCATAGATAGACATATATCATCGCTTTTAATTGATATACTAAATTAAATTAATCAGCAAATCCATTCGAGATAACATAAATAGATCATTCAATATACACGTCAATGCTTTTATATGTTGGTTTAGTATAGATAGTGGAAATATAAATTGTTTTCTTCCATTTTGCCAATGATAGCTTCGAGGGTTATTGAAAGCCACATCACTAGGTGCAATTAGGGTTATTTGTTAAAAGTGTTTGTTTCTCGAAGCAAATGTAAACGTTGACAATAGAATTAAACGTGAAGTTACTTGTTAATGTTACATATTTTTTTAGGGTCCAACCATTTTAACTACCATTTATAGCAATTGAGAATTAGTTTGCATGTTTTGGGGTTGAAAATAGTAAACAACTTTAACTATGACATGGCAATAATCAATGTAAGAAGAGATAAAAAGTTGCACCAATCAATATATTTTCTATTATCTGAATGAAGAAAATTACAGCATATTTATACAAGATCAATGGTCTCATGATAGGAATTCTATCTTGGACGTACACAAGTGTGGTTGAGAAGGATTCTCTCAACCACAAACACTAAACTAAAGGAGAAACTAAATCCCTATTATGTGGACAGACTCCTCCCAATTAGGAAATTACAACCCAATAGACAAGTAGGAATTAATTATTTCCAACTCCCCCGCTTAATGACTACTTGTCATGATAGTCAAATCCACCACCATGAGGCGAATTGCATGTACAGAACCTCCAAAAAACACAATTTTCCGTCTTCGGACAGATCCACAATCTGCAAATTTGGCGTTTCCAATACAACCAAAGAATTGATCTGATCAAAATTGATCTGATCCGCCTCTCCCGGATAGATCTGCAACTTCTCCAATCCTGCACCCCTTGCAGACCGTCAAACAAATTTGAGGCTTCCCGCAGATCCCATCGAAGGGGAATTGGCGCGATCCTTAACTAAAAAACCCGCACCTATTGGCGCGACTAATGGCCTAACATACGCGCCAGTTGGCCTTCCTGGCAT
>APFE031635149.1:0-49806 GCA_000404065.3 Pinus taeda
TATATATATATTTCTAACTTCTTGTAATAATGATGAGAAGATGTAAATAAAAATACATCATGATTAACTAGAAAATTTTCAATATTCCACCATGTTTTTGGGATGAGGATGCAGGAATGAGGAGATGCAAAGGGGATGTGTGAGGGCACCCCAAAATTTTAAGGAAATTCATGGGGATATAGGAAAGTTAGAGTGTGAGCGTGTGTGTGAGTGATTCAAATTTAATAATGGAATATATTGATTCATTCATCATAAATCATTCAATAAAAGAGAAATAGTAAAATATTTTATACATTGAATTAAATACATCATTCATTATTCTAAAATCTATTTAGTACTAAGAAAACTAATACATATTAAACTCTAAAGACTGGTATAGTAAATTGAAATTACTCAAATTCAAAAATAGTAAAAAGTGATGAGTCAAAAACTTGGTCAATGGTCATCAATGTCTAAAAATGAACAATGAACAATGGAGATAAAATTTAAAACTAATATGAACAATGGACATCAAACTAATGTTATCAATATTGAATCAATGATCAAACTGGTCGACAACAAAACTGAGAATTGAAAAAAAAATTGGACCAAAAATTCGGTCGACCAAAAAATAAATAAATATTCTAATTCCAGAAAAGAAATTCATAAATATGCATGTGCATCCATATGAATCCAAAACCATTATACACAAATATGCAAAGTTTCTCAAATATTGCAAGGGTGCATATAAATAAAATAACACCAAGTCAATTCATATTTTAACCAAAAGTACATCAACAAAGAGGCTTTAGATGGTCTCTATAGTCCAAAAAAATCATGCTACAACAAACACCTACATATCATCAAAATCATTACATATATTGAGATTCTCATTTTCAATATCATCCTCTAAGCATTAAAATAAGATAGAAAGTGTTTAACATGTTATATTGACATTTTGGTGATAGGCACAATTTTATTAGGTTCATGATAGAGGAGTTCAGTGATCGATGGCATCAACATTGAGGTGAGGGCTCAGTGATCTTGATTACCCTCATACATGATAGAATCCAATAGAAAAATTGCAATCCCCCAAATCCTAAAATCCTTAAAACTATTAATTCTGTTGAATTTTGAGTGGGATCTAAAGTTCTACTTTCTCCATATGAAATCCAATGAGGCTAGAACCATTCTCAAACATCCTAAGTCAATTAATGGTAATGTAAAAATTTAAGTAAAAAGATGGAAAATGAAAGGTAAAGGAAAATGTCACTTTTTCTTAAGCATTACTATTAATTAATAGCATTAGTGGAGCCCTAGGGTTGAATATTAGTATTCCCCACTTATAAATTATTGTTTTCAAGCAAAATTTAGGGTGCAAGCCAAGCTCTTTTTGACGGAGGTGCCCACAAGCACTCCTTTTAGGGAAACAAATCCCCTACATTAGGGAAATGTTTCCCCTTGTGTCTCCCTGAGTTTCCCCAAAAGGGGGATGTGGGGAAATGTTTCCCTAATCGTCGCCCCATCCTAGGTGTGTGGAAAACATGGGGAATGTGCACCCCACCCTAGGGATGTGTCCCCGTGTAACACTAAAAATTCATAGGTATGCAAGGAACTGGTACAAGATGCCAACCAACAATGTTGGAAGGAGCTGGGTTAATATGCACAAGATTTCAGCAAGGAAATGAATGTCTTGCATTGTCTGTTTACATAATGGGGTCGTAACAATGAACCAAGCTCACTTGGTATCTTTATTAGCAACATAATGCTCATAATACAATGAGGCACCAAATGTAGTTTCTCTCTACTGTTGTGCTCCTTTTTAATTTTATTCTTGCTAACCTATTTATTGCCAAAATGTTCTATATGAAGGTCAAACTTTGCATGAGCTAACTCTCCAAAATTTATGTTATGAGTTTCTACAAAGACATGTAGGATCACCTTTATTTTGAAGAGAAATTTTCATGGCAATAGGCAATGCTAGTCCAATGGACAAAATGATGTCTATATCTACAAAAATGGCTATTCATGCATTCCTATTATTTATTCTATGATCATCCAAACTATACGACTATTTTTCATTGTAGGAATTCAATGCTACATCAATCGTGGTTGTAGCTCATTGGCCAGATGACACTTTAGCATCTGCATTGGTCAAAGTGATGATGACATCACTCACTGTGCAAACAATGGTGAAGCCAACATATTATCATTTCCAACTCTTTGATGTCTTGATGATGTGCTTTCTCGATGAATATCCCATACATTTGGAGGTCTCTACTACTAGAGACTTTGCAAAACCCTAGCCAAGACATTGCTTTGGAACATCTAGTGTATCAGTGATAGCATCAACCTGCTTAAGTTGAGAATAAATTTTAGCATTTATCTCCATCTACTACACCCTAGTTTGGACTACAATTGTTTGGGTTATCAACTGTTGGTGTTCTAAGAAAAGACATTCCAAATAATTATTTATCTTGTCCACCTTTTCTTGAAGAGGGGAAATCTCAGTATTTTAACTTCATCCTTCATGGTATCATCTTCCCGTAGTTGGAGTGTGTACTTGTCTTTTAGTGTTTTGATCTCTTCCTCATTGCTTCCTCTAATTCCAAATCCAGAGGCTTGGAAGGATGAGGAGGTGGTATGTATTTTAAATGTGCAGCGGGTAATGTAGGAGGCAAGGATCTTGGCTATGGTGTGGAATGATTGGAGGTGGTTTGCAGGAGAATGCAAACATGCATGCACTTATGGAGAGACGATTGTAGGAAAGCATTAGAGAGATGGGAGAGTTGAGATGTTGTTGAGTGAAAGCAATACATGCAACCATATTTAGTGAATGTGTAAGGATTAGTGCAAGAGTCATACTTGCAAATCGTACAAACAGGTAAAGAGTACCCAAAAGCAAGGCAACACAATAGACAATTGTTACATTGCACATAATTATGTCGTGGAGGTGAGGACGAATAGCAAAGGTGATAGCATGTTGTTGTGATGCGAATAACAAATGAGCTCCATCATTTACCCAACCAAGATGGTATAAGTGGGGATGAGGAGTGACCAACAGATCAAGTTGTGATGTCCTCAACAATTTGACAACCAAAGGACTTAGTAACTTATTTGTCCCCGTAGGCTATAGTCCTTAAAATAAGGGGAAAAACCCCAAAACCCCATTGTGAGCGATTTTTGGGTAAGTTGGGCCAAAAACCCAAATTTGGGGGTTTTGAGTAAGACACACTCAACCACTTAAGAGAATGAAACCCTTCAAGGAAGTCTATAAATAAAGGAGACTCAAATTCATTTTGGAGCATCATTGTGAATCATCTCATCATGTTTTATGTTTTTTAGCGTTAGCTGTGAAGGTTTAGACCCTTTTTTTTCCTTTTTTTTTCCTACTAATTTCGATGGTGAAAATTTCCACCCTAGTTAGTTCATTTTCTATTTTCTTTTCTCTATCTTGTTTGGCATGGTTCTTGGAGCAGCTTGATTGGTTCCAGAGTAAGAACTGTATTTTGTTCTAAGACAATATATCCTTGGGAGAGAAACTCGGCTCTGCCTATTAAAAAATTCTCTGTGGCTACTTATTATTCGATCTGTGGAGCGGCAAGAGTCTCTTTTAGATGCATGGCCCCTGAATTTTAGTTTAGAAGTAGTGAGATACTCGAAGGTTAAGGTATCGGAAGCCAATGTAGATAGCAAGGATAGTTCATTGTATTATTTGCTCAAATTTATCCATCGCAAGGGAAGAGAAGATACTAACTTACTGGCAATATACAAACTTCTGCGGATGCCCTAAAAGAGATAGTTTGAGGTTCAGAGACAACCTAGGTTTTGTCACCGAGAACATTTGATTAACCCTTGTTAATGACGTCTCTGAGGTTGATTGAGGCAGTAGCCTCCTTACGAAGCCTATGGTGTTAATCAAGATCATTCGGGCGGTGTATCTCCTCAGAAAGTCAGCCGCCAGTCCAAAATTTGCCATCGAGAACAACGACACGCTATGAGATATTGTATTCACTCTCACAGAGGATTAATCGCCTCGAATTGAGCACAAAAGGATAGCGAGTTCCCTTAGGAACATTTTCGGGTTTTCTGGATTAATCTTGTGGTTACTCGGGTTGTGGTTACTTGGGTTCTAATGGAGAATTAGCACGTAAGGTAAGTAGACTCCTCTTACCCTTATTTGATGGATCATCTAAATGTGCAGCAAGGGCTTGGGTGCAAAAATTGAACACATACTTCAAGCTCAATTCTATGCTGAGGCGGACGCAATTCAATTTGTCACATTACACTTAGAAGATGGCCTAGTAACTTTGGGGCATGCTCATTGTTAACATCACTTCTTATGAAGATTTTACTCAAGACTAATAGAAAGATTTGACTAAAAGAACCCAGAAATCCACTTCAGAGAATTGGCACTACTTAAGCAAATAGGATCACATGAAGAGTTTATTGCAGAATTTGAATGCACCGCAGTTATGGTGACAAATATATCTAAAGAGCGATCAGTTATGCTTTTCACTAAAGCATTCGTTGAGCCCCTACAAGGATGGGTCAAAGCTTTCAATCCCACCACTCTTCAAGAACCCATCAAGAAGACTTGAGACCTAGGTAATGCAAGCATTAAAGCTAACACTTCGTCCAAGTATTTCATCCATCAAAGAAATAAGGAGAAGAAGCCCTTCCAACGTGATGGATCCAAAAGAGACAAACTAGAGGAGGAAAAAGCTATGTTTTACTTATAGGGAATCATGGAAACTTGGTTATCGTTGTTTAAGAAAGGGGAATGTTAGAGCTCCAAGAAACTCTCCTAGGCTATAGCTCGGAGATGCCTGGTAACATATAATCTTCAATATGGTTCTAGGAACTTATTGGGATGGGTGATGGTTTGGTTCAAGCCAGATAATCACTTCTACTTTGTTTTCACTCTAGACATGCATGAACACCCTCAGACTACAAGGCTTTAGACCACCAATGCTCAACAATTTGGGAATTAGGTGACTATACGAAAAATACTAACCACGCCAGAAAATGCATACAGAATGTAAGATGGCCAACTGCAACTAGTAAAGAAACTTGTAAATCTAATCTATCAATGCAGAGATAAGATGATAGTGACCTTGCATCAGATACAGAAGAAACCTAAGTGACCTACTCATTGATACATTCAATTGTCTAATCCAGAGATAAGATGACAATTATCTAGCATTAGATGTAGAATAAATCATGAATACAACACTTCAGGCACAAGCTTAAAACAAAGGAGAAATGGGCATTGAGCAATTAATAGCAAAAGAAGCTTGCATTGCAGAAAATGAAGATGAGACGCTGCAAGTTACAGAATATCTACAGTCTCCAGAAGTTGAACCGAAACACAATTGCTAACCTTGATTACATTTTTCTTCCGACTATTTATAATCTATCATTACAAAGGCCCTTAGCCGTTTAGGGATGGAGGGGTCTTAATTGACCACCAACCACCATTAACTGTCTAATAGCGTCTTTGAACGTAGTTTCTTTCTCCACTACGAAAACCTGATCAGTTCTAGTACCGTGTTGTCCTTGAGGTGGTCGGATTGATCATGGCAGTGGAGTTCCATGACTGTTAATTCGGTTGCTAAGTCGTGCTGTGTCCTTTTCTCCTCCGGCCATGCTCTTCTTTTAATTTAGTTTCATGGTTAGACTGTCACCAAACTGGCAGAGTCGGCCATCTTCTTCGTCGTATAACAGACAGGACGTGGGGTATGGAATGCATGGGTAGATGAACAGTTGTGAGTGATCGTGAATGGTGGTTGTCGGATCAAGGGAGATGTGTGGTGGGGATCACTTTTTGGAGGCTAGCAATCGTGGCGGGAGTGGAACATGTCTGGGCCGTTGGATCTCCCAACAGAAAGATCGGATGGTTACTAGGTGGAGGAGATGTGTGGACGGTAACACGTGGGATGGTTTAGTTTAAGTGGAAACAACTTTTATCAGGCGGGCATCGGGCGGTAAGTGGAAAATTTCAGAACTCGCCCGATGCCATTAAATGAATAACACGTAGCAGTGGGGAAAGAGGAAAATTGTCCTTATCGGGCGGGTACTTTTTGTGCTTGTTGTCCGCGTGATATGGGCGTTGACCGTTAGATCTGGCAAGGTTGATCTAACGGTGGAGAACGATCGGGCAGATGCATTGATCAGGAGGAATCTGGGTCATTGGATCGGCGGGAAAAGATCAATGGCGGAGGGAGGTGGAATTACGAGGTGCCCTCAAGAGCTATGTTGATGGCGCGTATGGCGAATGGGTAAGGTTTTATGGGGGTTTTTGGCTAATTCGCTTGGGGCTAAGATTAAAGAGGGTTTTGTCGGGGTATGAAGGTTAATTTAGGAAATGGGACGGGTAGAGTGTGAGCGGGGTAAAATAAGAAGGGGAATGATGGCCCATGTGGGACCCCTTTAAGAACAGTGAAGCAGACCGAGCCTTTCCTTCATCCTTCAAAAAAGCCAGCACTGCATCTCAGGGCTAACAGTGGTTCCTTCTGGGGATGAAATCCTCCCTGTGAGGTTTCAAGAACAGTAGACCACTGTCTTTTACATAAGAAACAAGATCATAAATATTACCTAGTATTCCATTGGACATGGAGTCTATCTAAGCCTACACTAAAATTTTGAAAACTAACATATTTACAATACTAAGGCCTGAAAGCCTTAAACAAAACAAAATTTCAAAAACCGCCCATTGACTGGGCCATCAAAAATAGTTTTTCCCTCCAAACTTTGCAGCATGAAAGTATTGTTTCCCTGGACCTGAGAGATGACAAATGGTTCTGTCCATAGAGCATCAAATTTACCATGATTACCTTTCTTTTCCTTCAGTGCATCCCATTTGCGGACCCAGTCACCAACTTGAAAATTTTCCATTTTTGTCTTTCTGTCAAAAGCTTCCTTGATTTTCCTTTAATGTATTGCAAACCTCTCAATCAGTTGATCTCTGATCTGATGAACTTCATCCAAGTCAATCATCCTCCTTGCCATGTCACTTTCCTCATTCTGCTCTTCTTGCAAGAATTTGGCCACAACAATTGGATTGGGAAAACAACCTCAGTGCCATATACCAACTTGAATGGAGAATTCCCTGTGGATTTCTTGGTGGTGACCTTGTCAATGCACAATGCAAACTTTAGTTTGAAATCCCATCTCTGCTTGTTGTCTTCCAGCAACTTTTTGATTATCCTTACTAGGCTTTTATTGGATGATTTTGCTAGGCCATTACCTTGAGGATAATATGAGGTGGAATACACTAGTTTATTGCCCATTGAGTCACACATGTCCACCAATTCTTTCGCCCTAAAAGCTGTTGCATTGTTTGTAACCAATTTTTTTGGGCAGCCAAACCTGGTGAAAATGTTTTCTGTCAAGAATTTCATGAAAACCTGGTGATCAGCTTTCTTAGTGGGGATGGCCTCGATCCATTTGGTAAAATAATCAATGGATACTAAAATCCATCTATGTTGGCCATTGGAATGGGAATTAATCTCCCCTATGAAATCCAAACCCCACTACTGGAAAGGGCCACTGGTATGTATTGGCTTTATAGGCAAAGATTTCAGTTGTTGCCTTCCTGCAAACCTCTGGCACTTGTCACAAGATTTCACAAATGAAAACACATTAGAGAATAGAGTGGGTCAATAATACCCAGCTCTCAGGATCTTGTGGGCTATGGTTTTCCAACAATGATGTCCTCCACAAATGCTAGAATGGAACTGGTGCAGGACTTCCACAGATTACTCTTTGTCTAGACATCTTAAGTGGATTTTGGTTGGGTCCCTCCAATAAAGCAGATTATTATTAATGCAAAACTTGGCTGCTCTGAGCTTGATGGTTCTAGCTTGACTTGTGTTAAGCCCTGGAGGGACTTCTAGCTTCAACAGGAAGTAAGCTATTCTAGAATACCATTCGGAAGAAGCCAGATTTTCAGCCAAAGACTGGTTCTGCCCTTGTTCCACTATTGCTTCCCCTGTCTGTCCAACGTCTCAATTTGTACCCATGCAATTTATGTCCAGCATTATGCAATTTTCTTCAGCCATCAGCTGAGCAAGGCCCTGGCCTTTGACAAGCTTGGTGGGCTTCAATTCTATGTTGAACTTAATGAGCTTTGCAATCCATTTAGCCCTTCTTCCATCAACATCTGGTTGTGTTAGGACGTCCTTTACTGAGGTAGAGGGTACATAAGCAATCACCTTGGAGTGCAGAATATAGATTCGGAATGCCTTTAAAGACTTAATAAGAGCATAACCCTGTTTTTCAATAATGTCATATCTTAATTCAACATCCCTTAAAGTTTTGCTGAAAAAGGCCACTGGGTGCTCTATACCTTTATCATCCTTCTGCAACAAGACTACTGTAAGGGTGTCATAGGAAGCGAAAGAGAATATGTGGAACTCCTTGTTATAGTCTGGGATGATTAGAGTGGGAGCTTCCATAATAGCTCTTTTGATGGCTTCAAAATATTTTCTTAATGCATCGGTCCATTTAATCTCTAATCCCTTTTTCAGCATGGAGGTGATATGTTTCACTAGTTCTGCAAAATTGGGAATAAACCTCCTCACAAAGTCGATCTTACCCAAAAAGGATTGAATGTCCTTTTTTGACCTTGGGATAGATAATGTCTGTATTGCTTTAACTCTTTTGGGGTCGATCCTGACACCTGTAGCAGAAACAACGTGTTGTAACAGCTTGCCTTCTTCTAAAGTGAATTGTGACTTCTTAGGATTTACTGAAATCCCAAACTTTTTGCACTTCAGAAACACTTTCTTCAAATGCTGCAAGTGATCTTGATGACTGCTAGAGTAAACTGTTATATCATCCGAGTAAAGTAGGACAAACTTGTCCTTCTCTCCTGCAAAAGCTATATCCATGGCCCTCTGAAAGGTGGCCCCAACATTCATCAGTCCAAAGGGCATCTTGGAGTACATAAAAGTGCCCCAAGGAATGGTGAAGGTAGTCTTTTCTTGGTCCTCTTGATGTACAGCAACTTGGTTGTACTCTGAAAATCCATCCAAGAAAGACATGACTCTAGCCCCTGAAACCTTTTGTAGCAAATGTTCCATCTTGGGCAAGGGACAGTTGTCTTTCTTAGAACATATGTTCAGGTCCCTGAAGTCAACACATAGCCTGATTTCCCCACTTTTCTTCCTCATGACTACCAGGTTGGATACCCACTTCAAATACCTCAAGGGAACTATGATATTGGTAGCCAACAATTTCTTAATTTCCTTTTCAATCAAGGGAGTAGCAGAGGGTTTATGGGTCTCAGCTTCTGCTTGAAAGGGATGGTGTCTTTCTCCAGTGGGATCTTATGCTGAATGATGTTTTTTTCATAAGTCTTAAGGTCATTATATTCCCAAGCAAAGACATCGGCAACTTGCTTCATTAGGGTGCAATATTAAAAACTTTGTGCAGTAGACAAGTGGGTGGACAGATTTATATACTTTGCATGATCTGGGCTCCCTAGGTTATGCCTATGGACTGCAGACTTATTTTCTCTTTGGGCAGTCTTATAGGGTACATCATTATGGTCAAACAACTTCTCTAGAGGCACCAACCCCTTAGGTATATGGTTACTAGGCAATTGTACAATGTTGTCTTGGCCAATTTTGTTTCTTAGCTAAGACTGGTGACATTCCTCCATGGCTTCATTCTCTTGATCAATTTGCATATCAGAGAATTCATCAATGACTTGCAAAAACTATTGACTTCATCATCATCCTAAAAAACTTTTCAGTATTTGACATTATCGGGCAAAGACTGTGTATATTTTACCTGAACTTCATAAGCCAATTTAGGAGGCATGGGAGGGATGAACATGCTAGCAGACACAGTGAGGGAATCAGCAAGCTGATTTTTGACTCTAGGAATATATGAGATACAAAAGCTACTAAAAGAATTTTTGAGCCTCCATACTTCATCTCTGTATGATTTCAGCCTGGGGTGCTTTTCTTGGAATGTTTTGTTTACTTGTTGAATGATGAGATCAGCATCTCCAAACACCTTTATGTCTCTGATTCCCATTTTTTTAGCAGCATTTAAGCCCAATATCAAAGCCTCATACTTTGCTATATTGTTGGTGACCTGAAAAGTCAGCTTGAAAAATAGATGTATGCATTCATG
This sequence comes from Pinus taeda, assembly GCA_000404065.3. NCBI lineage: Eukaryota > Viridiplantae > Streptophyta > Pinopsida > Pinales > Pinaceae > Pinus > Pinus taeda. The sequence goes on from APFE031635149.1 coordinate 10,126, forward strand.
TGTTGGGGATACCATCACTACACCTACTCCTACAGCTTCCCTAGAGCAAGCTCCATCAAAGAACATATCCCAAATCTGTGGCCCTTCCTTCTCCATGACCTGGCATATTGGTTTCTTGAGCTGCACTGATTCCAGCTAGGATTCTTCAATTTGGAGAATACATGCTACAAAATCAGTGTCCACAGCATAAAGGGATGATTAGTGGAATTCTTTTCATCACTGATGATATATGCCAGTTGGGCTTCCCTGTATAACCTTCTACTTTCTCCCCCAAAAACTGGGACAGTGGCATAGGATAGGTCATTTTGCAATATCCCACCCAACCTCTTAATCCATCCTTTGGAAATTAGCATGCCAAACTTAGGAGGGACATCTGCTATTAAAAATATCCATCATCATGCTCGTCATGGGTAGCTGAGATAAGGTGATGGCCAAGTCTTTGATCAATTGATCCAAACTTAAATAGGAACACAACAAATTACAGAGATAACCATAAACACAGATATGCAGCGGAAACAATACTTCATTCCACTAATGTAAAATATTGAAATATGCCTACAAACAGTGACGGAAATAAACCAACTAGGGTGATGGTAGCTTACCTCTGAGAAGAGATGTGGTGGCTACATGCCTCTGAACTATCTTACAATGAGGCTCAAGGGCCTTTTTATTATTGAACAATAAGAGAAAACCCTAAACAACCCAAAACCCTAACCCGAGGAGATGTAACACCAAGAGTTTGTGGGCCCCGTTGGGGTGAGTTGGACAACCAACTTCCCGGGGTCACGAATTGGTCATATTATCTCCGTTTGACGTGCATGATAGCCCATTGAAAATATCTCTCCAGAAGTTTAGGACCCGAAAAGCTGCTAAAAATAGTAAACTATGGTATAATTAAGGAAACTGAAAAAAATGAAAGAAGCACTGGAGGGATCCAAGTGGAATTAGTGGGTGGCCACCAATATCCACCTGGATCATTCCTCCCCCCTTAGGAAGCAATGGTCCCCATTGCATTGAGTTCCTCCATGAGATGAGGGAACTTCTGCTGAACTTGGTCCCTGGTGAGCCACTTGCCCTAGTGAAGGAGTTGTCCTGCTTTGACAACTCGATACAGTCGGATATTCTGATCGCAAGTGTGCTTTATCTATGTGTCCATGATCTGATCAGTTACAGCTTGTTCCATGCAATCTGGGTTTAATTCTGTGGGTGTGAGTTGTTCTGCAATGTCGGACGTGTCTAGTAATGGTGGAAAGTATGGCCGAAGGCGGTCCACATTGAAAACCAGGTGCAGGCCAAGGAATAGGGGAATGTTGAGCTCAAATGCATTGTCTCCCACAGCCTTGGTAATGGTGTAAGGACCATATCGGAGTGGTTTGAGTTTCCGATAGGCTCTGGTAAGGCGTTCCTTTTGCAAATGCAACCACTTTGTCACCCACCTAAAACTTGTGCGGCACCCGATGTTGATCATGTCGTTGCTTGTATTTAGCATTTGATTTCTCCAAAATGTCATGGACTTGCTGGCGAATATGTTGGATGTGCTCAATGAAGTTGTTTGCCTTATTTGTTTCGCGTTGGACATGAGCAGAATCTGCATGAGTAGCTGCAAATGGCATGGCCACATCGACGGGGCATAGTGGCTGGAATCCCAAGCCCACCTGAAAAGGGCTGTGGCCAGTCGAGCTATGGAGAGCCCGGTTGTAGCTGTGCTGAACATAGGGGAGGCTCTCGTCCCATGTGCATGGATGCTTTGAGTTGTACATGCACAGAATGTGTACGATCATCCTATTGACAACCTATGTCTGACCATCAGTTTGAGGATGGAAGGCTGTGGACTTAGTGAGTTTGGTGTCCAGCATCGACCAGAAACTAGCCCAAAATGTACTAAGGAACTTGCTGTCCCGATCTAAGATGATAAACTATGGGATCCCAAAGTGTACCCACACTCATCCAAAGAAGAGTTTAGCAATGGCTTCTGTTGTGATATTCTTCTTGCAAGCTGCCATAATGGCCATCTTTGAGAACCTGTCGATGACCACAAAAACACAGTCATTTCCATACTTAGTGGAAGGAAGGCCTGACATGTAATCCATGGACATGGATTCCCAAGGTCAATTAGGGGTAGGTAGCAGGGTATATAGGCCTTGCTTCTTGATGGTCGGTTTGGCAATGGCGCAGGTAGTGCATGATCTGATGTACTTCCTGACATCCTGTCGAATATTCGGCCAATAGAAATACTTCTGCAGTAGTGCCACCATTTTTTCGACCCCAAAATGCCCAACAACCCGACTGTAGTGTGCTTTCCAAATCATCTTGGCACGCTCACTTGAAGGAACACAAAGGTGACCCAGGTGGCATAACAGGCCATCCTGGAGGTGAAAATCTGGAACATGCTAACCCTCCAAGAGGGTCTAGTATGTGTGGCTGAATTCTGGGTCGCTTTTGTAGAGCAGTGGCCAATCAGAAGTCTCGTGCCCACAAGAGTTGAGCACGGTGGTTAAAGCCATGATCGGTGGTCAACTGAGGCAATATGCAACATTATTAGTTTATATATATATATTTCAGTTATTATTCTAATTTGATTTTATCTAGTTATATGATTTTTGCATTGATGGGGGACCTTCACTAGCTTGGTTAGTTAATTATTTAATGCATTCATAAGGTCATTATTATTACGTAGATAGTTATTATTTATTCTTGGTTCTAATTTTATTTATTTTATTTACATTGATATTTATATTCTTATCTTTATTACATTTTATTATTTTTATTTAGTTATTTATTTTTATTTAGTTATCTAATCATCTCTTTAAATTAGCGATAAATAAGTATGGTATGTCTAGATATCTTTTAACAATTTGACATTAGTTTTCTATTAAAAATTAATATATATATTATTATATTATATATAATATATAATTATATATATATATATATTATATATATACTTAACTGTTAATAAACTATCTTATTAACTTTTCAAACTAACCATTAGAGTTTAGATTTTCTTGATATTCATAATAGTATTATTAATTAACAAATTAAACAATTTTATAAGCAGAAAATTATAAACAAATTAACTTGACTTTTTAAAATAACCATAAGGATTAGTAATCTCTTTGTTTACCTTAAATTTATATATATATTTAGTAAATGAATTAATAAATGAATAATTTACAGCTCTAAACTTACCATTAAAATTATATATTTATGGTATCCTAATAATATTATTTCAACCGATTATTATGATTAATTTTGACTAAGAAAGTATATTATTAAGTAAATCATTTTATTTATAGGATAACCTGTGGAAGTATTATATTTTTTGAGGCTATTGCACCTAACTTATTTATTTATAAAAATAGAATAATATATTATTAAATCTTAATATTATAAAAATAAAAATAATATTAAATTTATTAATATAATTTTGTCCTAGGCCCTAGAGTCCAAATTAGCCGTTAATTAGCCGTTATGTAGCCATTGGAGTCTCTGCTCAGTCTATTTAACATGCTAAGCCAGATATGTTTCTTCAACTTGTCCTGACGATGAACCACACTAGTTGGTTCGAAACGCGTCGACAAAGGTCTTTTTTAGGTGATTTACGACGAAGCTCTTCTTATAAATAGAAAGTTTCTCTTCATTTGGTTTGTTTACTTGTTGATTTTTCATCTTTCCACTTGGTTTCTTGGGTCATTGGATGGTTAGTGGCACTAGGGTATCTAAATTGTCATCCATTCCGCTGAGTGTGAAGTTAGTAAATCGAGTTGTTAGTGTTTTCACTCTTTGCATTTCGTTTGCGATCTTGCTACGACTTTGACCTCCATTCCACAAGTTTGAAAAGTTTTCGTTTGTTTGTCTAAATGTTTCTTTTCTAGCATGGATTACATTTCTTGTCTTGTTTTTGGTAAAGCCAATTTTTCACTAGTCCGAAAGAGATTCTCTTTTCGTGCTTTCATTTTCTTGAAGAGCTAATTGTCTCGAAAACTTTTTCATTGAAGTGTTGTATGTGAAAAATTTATTTCGTTGTTTCATGAAAACTATGAAATTTTAGTTTGTTTCATTAGTATGCTATGGTAGTCAGCATCATTAAAGACTAGGATTGAATTGGCATTTGAAAAGAAAAAGAACTTTTTTTTCTTTTGGAAGGACTGTTAGAAATGTACTTGTCAGGAAATTAGGAATTGGAATGTATTTTTCATTAGTTTATTTTCTTAAAAAGTGAAGTAGTGAAAAATCATTTTGCTTTCAGTTTGTTGGTTGTTTGCATTAGATTGTGTGTTTTCTACCCTCTCTAGTGTATACAATTCATCGAATTGAAAGGGTCTTGTCACATTTAGCTAACGGGAGACCCCTCTAGGATGAAATCCTTTATCCATAGGAAACTGAGTCAGCCACCTTGCAAACATGATACACCAAACACAGCATTCGGGGAGATTGCCTTCCCGTACTTCTCAGTTCACCGGGAGATATCTTGCGGTTCACGGTTGCCTGGTAATCCTTCTTACCTATACCATCCAGAGTAGTCATTTGGTCCTTTTTACTCATTAAACTTAAAGTATTATTTGAGAATTTGTCCTTTCGAGCTCGTTTCCAATCGAAAGTGATAGAGTCATCTTTGTATCTTTCTCGACTCTTAAAACATGAAAGAGCACCAATTTATTTATGTGTCTTAATAAATTGATTTCCCACGATCTTATAACATCCTTTCATTCTTCCTAGACCAAATCATTAGTTCCCCTTAAATAAATTTTAAAGCCTTGAATTTTATCTCTCTCTTTTCCTGTTAACTAAGACAAGGTCATTGTGGCTAAACTATCTGGTTCATGTAGTTCCTCTTACTCTCCTTCGTCTGAAATATTGGCTAACAAGTCGTTTCCTAAATTACCGGAGTCACTCGAGGAGCAAGGTATTGAAATTGGAATTGTTCTGAGCATTCAACCTTTGTCATCATGTCCTCCACCTACTTGAGATACTGGGTCACCTGCTGATTTTGGCCTGAAATCTCCGGACAATCCCATTCAAACTCCTGAAAGTTCGTCGACCACTGACAGTGAGCTTGGACTAGTTATCTATCCTTTGAATCCTTTGTTTGACCCTATTGTGATATCACCACAACATTCGTACAGTCCATATGATCAGCCATGTGTTCCTTTGGAATTATCTCCTTGTACTTCTTCGATCATTCGCCATCGTTTGTTCCCAGCTATTGAACCCAAAGGTGATTCTCCAGTCACCTCTCTAGATGAGTCAGAAGTTTCTACTCCAGACACTGTTGAGGAGGAAGAAAACCCTTTTCCTCCTAAAGGTTTCCCCTATACAAGGACTATTCTCATCAATGTGTATCGGGAATTTCCACCTAATTATGTGTCTTTAGCACAATTGGTTTGAGGTACACCTAGTGCCCCATCACTTTACCATAACCATGCTTGGGCATCCGTCACCATGCCTACTACAGGCCCATTCATTACAAACTCGAACTCCCAACAAGTCATTACCTCAGTCCCAGTACAACTCATCGTTCTGAACCCTCATGTATCGTTTGTCCCAGTTACCCATCCTATTCAATTGATAGTCTCTATCAGTTCCTCAATCCCTCCGGTCAGTGGCCAAGCTATGCCACTGCTTGGGGGGTAGAATCTGTATGTTTCTATGGTGTCAAGCACAACCAATGTGAGTGGCTCATAGGCTTACACACTTGGTAGGAACCGGCCTTCTCCTGGCATTATTCAAAACCTTGCTAATCCTGTTGGATCTAGCAATGTCTAGTACCAACAGGTTCAAAATCCTATTGGTCTGTCTAGGTCAGGCAATGTCCAGTATCAGCAGACTTATGAGGGTCATTTCCAATACCAAAGTCTTTACATTCCATATGGTTCCCAAGGAATGGTTAATCTTCCTTATGCCTTTTAGTCTGGGCAGTACGTTCAACCTAGCTCGTCCACTTTCCAGGGTGCCTATGGCCACTTTCCAGTGACTATTCAAGTACCCTTGCAACAGCAAGGAAAACCTCTATGAAAAAAAGGGAAATCTTTGTCACAACAAGGACAACCCTTGTTGCAGCAAGGGCTATATGCACAACAACAAGGGAAAATGATCCTACAACAAGGTCAACTCCAACAACTGTAGGGGCAACCCTCACAACTGTTGTAGAAAACTATGGAACAATAGATGCAGTATGCTCCACTAACCTCCTAGCCCATGTCCTTGTAGGGCCAACCTCTGCAGCCCCAGTGACATCTTTTGCAGCCACAAGGCCAACCCTTGCAGTAGCAAAACCAACTAGGGAAACAACAACGCTTATATACATATCATCAGGGTCCACCCTTGCAAGGGAAATGCTAGGGTCAAGTCCTACAGTAACAGGCCCAAAATCCTAACGTCCTAAGTCAACAGGTCCAAAATGCTTTTCGCCTAGGGCAGTGCATACAGAATCCCTATGTCTAAGGGAAAAAAGTCTATAATCCTTATGCTCAAGGGCACTAGGTCCAAAATCCTCTTATTGAGGGGAAAAAGGTTCACCACCTGTATGTTCACGGACAACATGTACAATACCCATATGCCCAAGGTCAACAACCTCTTAACCTGTATGTTGCTTATCAGCAACCTATGACTAGATAGTTCCAAGGTATTCAAGGTCAAACACCTCCCTATGGTCAAGGTAACCAAAAATGGGGGCAGAATCAAATGCCATATGGCCAAAATCCCCTATTGTGGGGCCAAAATCCTTACTAGCATGGATGGGCTCCTCCGGTTGGACCCGCTTACCGACCTCCAATGCCTTTCAATACTCAATTTCCATTCTTGGCCACACTAGAGTTTCCAGATGTATCTCACCTTACGAATGATCCAATTCTCCATTTGACATATGGGGCTTCGGTTCCATCCAAGAACCTGAGTGATTGTCTGAAATTCAATGGGAAAGAAAAAGAAGATCCTCAAGTCCACGTGATGACATATCACCTTTGGTGCTCTTCCAATTCTTACGTGGACGATTCCATTCGTCTCCGTCTTTTTTGACGAACCCTCACAGGTGCCGCAGCCAAGTGGTACAGTGAGCTTCGTTGTAGTACTTACCATGACTTTAACTCTTTAGCCATGGCTTTCCTCATGCATTTCCAACTGTCGGTTCACTATGAAACTGGCACCTATTCTCTCACATTGCTTAAGCAAGATACTGCGAGACACATCTCTGATCACATCCATGAATGGAGACATAGATGTCACATGATCAAATTCGAGATTGTTGATCAGTTGCTCACTGAATGGTTCACTAAGTCATTCATGGCTCTAATTGCTGACCATATAGCTATCGGTGGGTGCGATACTGAAGAACACGCCACTGCTTCTGCTGAGTACTTAGACCTAGTTTACTCTCAGTCTTGCACTTTGTATGAGTTATTACTTGATGATATGTGACAATCATATAATCACACGACATCAAAGTTGTAGGCTACAACTCCTGTTGATGGAGTCATTGGTTCAGTGTCCCACACCCCTACTAAATATTCTTCCAAACAGAAGTCAATCTCAAACACTATGTCCAATAATTCCTCCCAGAATCCACCTAGCCCTGGTAAATCCTCAGAGGTCCATGTTGTCCAGTCTACCATAGTTGAAAAATCCTCGAAAGGTAAGAAGAAAGGAAAAGGAAAGGATAAAGCCGATGCCCCAAAATAGGGCCCTCCTAAATCATCTGCTTGTGAGTCTTCACAATAGAAACCTAGGTATCCCTACCTCATTTGCGAGGAGGACCACTATACCAAGGATTGTCCTTGATGATCCGAAGATAGTCGTTTGCTCAAAGGGACCCCAGATGTCCTCAAAGATCCATTTTTTCCTCAACAGACCCAAATGGTAGACCAAACTCAATCCTCTGCTTCCTCAAGATCTCAAGTGTTCATGATGAGTACACTTATTAATGTGGCTACTAGATCAAAATATTATCGAACTCCTGCTCTGACAGCTGGGAAAGAGAAAGAATCCAACCCCCTCATCTTTTGCTCCGAGTTTTAGCCCTCTTCATATTGAGCGCCCTAACCCTGATTCCACTATACGGCCACCCTCTCGAGGTGTGCTAAGGAAATCCCCGTACAATCCCAATGCCCGAGCTACTCAACACTATAATATTGTTGAGGATTTCGCTCAGATGTCGTCAACTATGTCAGCTCTTGAGGTGCTCCAAAGTTGCCCATCATAGAGGAAATCGTTGCTATCAGCTATCGGGGGTATTGATCCCATTGATTCCAATTTGATATGTTTTGATGTAGAGAACCATGTTCTGCACCTGCCTCATTAGATTCCCTTTCTTATTAAGGTAATCATCAATGAGAAGACCATCCATAGGATTGTCATCAATGAAGGTGCTTCCACCTGCATCATGTCAATCGCATGCTAGAAAGCCATTGGTTCTCCTGCTTTGAGCCAATCCATGAACACTTTGGAAGCTTTTGATGGGTGTGATTCACAACCCTTCAATGTCTTACCTAAGCTTTCCATTACTCTAGAGGGAATGATAGTACAAGCTTAGGTAGAGAATGCTGACGCTAATCTCAATTATAATCTTCTACTCGGCCGAAGTTGGACCCATGCTATGCATGTTATAGCCTCCTCCCTATTTTGCGTGATTCGTTTTCCACACCAAGGGAAGATTGTCACTGTCGACCAGCTGTCCTTCTTTGCCTCTTCCTCCTTGGATGGCAATGTTCTGTAAGTCAAGCACACTCGTGCTCCCTATGAGAGTATGGGGGAAAGTCTTTTTTAATATTTTTCCTTAATGGGTGTTTTTCTACTCCCACCTCCTCACGTTGGCTCTCTTAACATGGTCTCAATCAAATCTGACCCTTGGGTCATACCTTCAGCGGATCTTGTTAATACCTGGGGTGAGGTTATGCCACTTAGTACTGTCGAAATCAATTACGTGGAAATTGTCTCAGCCTCAAGTTCTGCATCCTCTGATTCTTCTGTTTAAAAGAACTCTCTCGATATTTATTCTCAATCCCCATGGCTTGGTGATTTGGAATCTCTTAATCCCTTAGCCGATGCTCTTCTTGTTGAGGAACGTATCATGGAAGTAATGTCTCTCAAGGAACCACTTTGGACTGATACTCATCATTGTTCCTCATTCCTGCCTTGCCTGGCAGTCACATCTACTAATCTCGAAGAGTTCTCTTCTCTGTTTCCTTCCCTCCCGCTTCCTCCACCGATCATGAATCATAAAGTATGGTCGGAAGGAAATTTTGGTAATATTACCCAAACGATGTCGATTGATATTTCTATCAAACCTGGTATCATTGAACATGTCAATATCGAGGTAACTTGTTCTCCATATGAGATCAATACCTATACTCATGTATTTCAAGAATTTTATGATGTGTTTGTGTGGTCCTACAAAGAAATGCCTAGAATTGGTACTAGCATTATTGTGCACGAAATACCAAATTATCCTCATGTGAACCCGTTCATCAACGGCTCCACCCGGTGTGCCCTAGGAAGGCCACTGCTATCAAGGGTGAAGTTAAAAACTTCTCAGAGCTGGATTTGTCTATCCCATCCCTCTTATAGATTGGGTGTCAAATATTGTCCCGGTGACGAAAAAACAAGGCACGATCCATGTTTGCGTTGATTATTGTGATCTCAATCATGCCTATCCTAAGGATAACTACCCTACTCCCTTCATTGATTAGATCATTGACAAATTACAACCAGATTAACATCACACTGGCCGATTAAGAAAAGAGAGCTTTTCTCTATCCATGGGGTACGTTCACATACAAAAAGCTTCCATTTTGGCCTTCGAAATGTTGGGGCTCCATTTCAGTGGGCAATGTCCTATGCATTCACAATATTCGCAACATCATCTAGCCTTACTTGGATGACCTTCTTGCTCATTCTCTTAAGTGCCAAGATCACCTTGACAATCTTTGGCAAATGTTTCTTCGTTGTAGACACTACAACATTTGATTAAACCAACACAAATGTGTTTTCTGCATAGAATCTGGATGACTCCTTGGCTTTATTGTTTCCAAGTACAATATTCACCTTGATCCACTTAAAGTCGAAGCGATTGTAAATTTACCCCTATGTCTTCATTACACCATCTCCAAAGCTTGCAGGGAAAGGCAAATTTTCTCCGTCATTTTATACCCAATTATGTTGGGCTAGCTATAGGATTTACCCAATTTCTCAAACAAGGAATGCCTTTTGCTTGGGATGAGGTTTCCCAAAAATCTTTCGATGGTCTCAAGGTTCTCCTCGTAAAAGCTCCTTTGTGGCATCCCATGGATTATCATCAAGATTACTTCCTTTACCTAGCTACAGCCCCTAGCACCATTTCTATGGTCTTGGTCAAGGATGACGATGAAGGAAACAAACATGTTATATACTACCTTAGTCGTAATATCCTTGACACTGAAAAACGTTATGCCCATGTCAAGAAGTTGGCTTTGTCTACTATCTAGGTTGTTCAACACTTTTGGCACTACATCCTCTTATGCACTAATATTTTGATTTCTGAATGCAACCCCATGACCTACATCCTCACTCGTCAGTTGCTGGGGGGCAAGTATTCTAAATGGATTGTCATCCTGCAAGAATTCGACTTGTTATTTACTATTGCCAAAGCCAAGAAGTCACTAGTTTTCACTGAGTTGATTTGTTCCCTTCCTTCTATGCCTCTCCCTACTGGTGCAGATGAAGAGCTTCCAAACGAGACCATTTTCCTGATCAGTAGCCTTGATCCATGGTACTGTGATATCGTCATGTATCTCTAGATGCCCACATTCCTGTCCGCATTGACTAATAATGATCGTTGATGGATTCAGCATCACTCCCATCCATACCATATTATTGGCGATACTTTATATGTGTCAGTGTCGATTCAGTCCTCCTCCGATGCCTTATTATCGAGGAGGCTGAGAGACTTCTCAATGACTACCACTCCATGGCATGTGGTGGTCATATGTATGGCTATGCTACTACTCAAACAATCCTTTGCACTGGCTATTTCTGGCCATCAATTTTTAAGGACTGCATCCTTGATATTTGCAAGTGCCATGAATGCCAAATTTACAAATGCCAGATGCATGCTCCACCCACTCACTTACACCCCATCATTATTATTGGTCCTTTTGCCAAATGGGGCATTGACTATATGACATGTAACCCTTGTTCAGCCGGGGGGCATGGCTATATTATCGTTGTTGTGGATTGTTTCACCAAATGCGCCAAAGCAATGCCTACATACTCTGCAAACGGTAAAATGATGACTCAATTCCTTTTCAATCATGTTATTTTCCGGTTTGGCATACCTCAAGCCATTTCCATGGACCATGGCTCCCATTTCATATATTATTTGATGGCTAAGCTAACATCCACATTGGGTTTGCACCACGATTGCTCAACCCCATATTACCCTCAGGCCAATGGCCAAGTTGAAGCTGTGAACAAGGTTTTGGTTATGATGCTTGAGCATACTATTGGGATGCACAAGTCAAATTGGCATCTCATGATCTTTTCAGCTCTATGGACTTACCAAACCTCAACCAAAGATGTAACTGGTTTCACACCATTCTAGCTTTTCTATGGTTTGGAAGAAGCATTGGTGATTGAATGCGAGATTCCTTCACTCAAGCTAGCAGTCAAACTTCTCTCTGAAACATCACTTCAGGAAGAGAGCCTCTTATATTTAGAACGACTGAATGAGACTTGTCATCTCGCTACTTTAGTTATCAAAGCAAAAACGAAATGGGTCAAGTCCCATTTTGATCAGTCGGTCCCCCCTCGTGCATTCTTTGAGGGTGATCTAGTTTTACAATATGACCAAGCTAATGATAAGCTCGGGGTAGGCAAGTTCGAGCCCATATGGCATGGGCACTACATTGTGAAATGTGTTTTGCAAAAAGGGGCCTATGAGCTTATCGATTATGAAGGCAATCCTTTGGACAAGCCTCAAAATGGGCTTTACCTCAAAAAGTACTATGCTTAGGTCATCTTGCATGGTTACTTGTGTACTTTAGTGTGTCATTCATTTTTGTGTAGTTTGGTGTGTTAGTTCTCAAACATCTTTCTTGTTTACTATGTTTTCCTTGCTTTGTAGATGTTTGTGACTTCCCACATCGGTTTTGCTAATAATGCTTATCGTAGTACTCGGAACCTATCCTCCATAGCATGGGTTATTTATGACCTTCAAGGCGAGTTGATTGATCTTCAACGTATCGATTTAGGTCATAAAACCAACAACATTGTTGAATATACTGTGGTCATCAGACTGTTGTCAGAATCCATTGCTCTTGACATTTGAGAGTTGGTTGTTAACCTGGATTCACAACTTGTCGTCCTTCAACTCAACGGGAAATATTCCGTCAAAATCCCTCAGAAATTTAGAATGTATCTCCATATTCATCTACTGGAAAGGCATTTTAGTTATATTACATATCATCATATTCTTAGATGCATGAATACAATGACAGATGCATTAGCTAATTATGTGTTGGATAGACATTTGTAAAACATGTGAAAAGATAAAAAAAATCGTTTGTACCAGAGTAAGAAAGGAAATACATCATATAGAAATATATATATATATATAATGATAATGTTTGATACATCAAAACCCAAAAAAAAATATGTGTATCCAAAATAACATTGCCAACTCACAAGCCTCAAAACTCACAAGGCATCAAAAGACTCTAGTGGGCCATCTGCAGGTCATGTGGCATGCGAGGATCTACCTCATTCAACCAGTACTGAAACAACAACACCCGTTCCAAGAAAAATGTCAATAGTATGGATCCAAGGAAAAATTGCTTCAGATTCCCTGCCTTAGCTTTGGTCAGATGGCATTTTATGTTGATATTCATGGCTTCAACCCAATGGAAGATTGTCGGGGTTGTGCAATCAATGGCATATAGGAATTTCAACTTATTAGTCTCATGCACTTCTTGAGACACCGCAACTCTGTTGACAGTCAATGGTAGCACTCTCAGTGTCAAATCTTGGACAGTGGCAATCTCAATGTTGCCACTCTTGGATTTGAGGGCTTCAGAGCAATGTTCGGCAAGCAGCATAGACTGACTGGTTCCCCCCTCCGAGATAGTCTTGTGATGAAATATATGTATGAATTTTCTAACTCCAGCTCCTGGTCACCAATGATGAATATTTCCGGATTTATGTCATATAGACTAATAAGGTACTGAAGCAACTCAGGTTGGGCTTGAATACCTGGAGGGAGAAATAATTTGAGGAGCCCACAGTCCTTGAAAGTGTTTAGGCAATTTGGATCATTCAGTGCCTAGGTGTCCACATCCTCATGCTCAAGTTCTTTCCATTCTACCATTCTCGATGATTCTTTCGTGCAAAAACCATATATTTAAATCAGTAATCATTTTTGACCCATAAATTTCAAATTCTAACGGTGGTTTTGATGGGAAATCATTTTTTTACTATTCACGGTGTTGGTGTGCTTCTTTTAAAAATAGTTGCACCAACAACATGATAGGCCATTTTAATTATCCTCGGTCAACACGATTCTACGCCCAGGAGTTGTACCAACCAAGGCCGAAAAACTTTTGACAAATCCTCCCTCAAAAATCCTAAAAATCGTTAAAAATATGAATAAATGGTATGAAAATGAAGCTTAGGGCTTTCAATCTAACCTATAACTAGTGGCTCGGCGAATGACCTCCTGGATCTCTCGCAATTTGCTCCGGAACAATTAGGGAAAAAGTGAGTAAAAAGTCTTTCACAGCAAGATAAAATAGTAAATGGTAGAAAATGTTTACTTTTCCTCCCTTTATTTAGTTTTTTCATGAAATATTAAGTTTTGTAAATATTTTGACCTATTTTGGCTCAAGAATTGGATAATCCACTTTACATTTTTGCATAGTGATAGGTGATGGATGTTCGACAATGATGCTGAGTCATGTTTCAGTTCTTTTCTCGACTCATAAAACGGATATGAAAATATTTCCAGGCATTTTTCCCTTTTGACTCGTAAAAGAGAATAAAAAGGGGGGTCTACTTTCAAGCTCTTTTCTGACCCTTTAAAAGTGAAAAGATAGTCGAGCCCTTGTCGTTTCGAACTCGTTAATAGATGCAAAAGGTGGTGCACCCTGTATAAGTTTACTCCTTTCTCAGGCTGGGATGCACTATTTACAAAAAAGGAATTCCTTGACTAAAATGGTCAAGTGGTTCTCTCAAGTATTGTTTTCTACCTTTTCGGGCTTGAGAGACACAAATGTATGAAAAGGGACCATGTGGAGTTTTCTTTTCCATGTCTTTTTCAAACTCTCTAAACATGAAAAAGACACTAAGTTACACATTTGTCAGACTCGTTACAATATTAAACGATATCAGATTCATCAACATGACAAACATGAGCTTCTCCTTCCTAGGGCTCATTAAACTTACTAGGTTAGATTTGTCCAAATGATGAGCTTACAATGCAAGCATATGCAATCCCCTTCAAGCTTGCGATTAAAAAATAATTGGGGTACTTGCTAGAAATGGTGGGGGAAAATTTGGAAATCTAATCAGTTGTGTCGGTAGCTTGCTCTTGAACATGACACTTTCTCCTTCGTGTCGGGTTACGATATCCTCCTTTGTATCATTGACATTCCTGGGTTGGGCCATTAATTTTTGCCTTCCATTTTATCTTTGCCATGTCATCATGACCAGTAATCCTATGGATCCAAAAGCTGCCAACTTCCCGTTGTGTCGCTGATATGTTCAAGAGTTTCCCTTCTACAGTTACACTTACCTCTGATTCTCTTTATCATCCAAAATCATTTTGCATCCCTTTGTCTTGTGTCGATGATATGGGATACATTATGGCCCTCCTTCGACATAGTCACTTCCAGTCGGCTTCAACTCATTATCCAGGAAGTTGACCAAGAGACTCATTCCCAGTACCTTAGAGCTTGCATGCCCTAATAGCAATTTCTTCACACTTGATGACAAGTTAACATCATTGGCTTTCGATCGAGTGATTTCATACATGTTATACTTCAATTCCTCTATTCACATTCCATGGATTGTGTTGATAGTACCTTGAGGACCATTGTCATTATTGGTGATTTCTCTCGTGCTTGTTAACATTTTACATCATTGGTCGGTAATTAAGTGACTTCTAGCATGTTCGACGTCAACACATCTATTCACATGTTAGAATTTGTACTTCAATCGGGTCGCATTGGAGCACAAGACCCTGGGCTCAGATTACAAAAGTCTAGGTTGCGAAGTAGTGAGACATGATTATGTTGATATACATGTCCCTCTCAGATGGATGGATGTGACCATAACATGAGTTATCATATGTGATCCTTCTCATTATTGGATGCCTGAGACCAAACCTTAGTTTTGAAATGATCCTCTTTATCAGATGGCTACGCCCATACCTGGATCCATTTACATGACCATTCTAGATGCTTGGGTCTATACCACAATTCATGTATCATTTGATAGATTTTTCAGTTATGTGTATGTATCTGTACATGCTTGCAAGTGTTCTAATGATAGACTTGGTTCCCCGCACTGATTCATAAAGTATTTTATCCCTCACTCTAGTTCGTCCTTCACACTTTAGCGGGCATCTGTTACACAGCATTTTGTCACTATCCCTATACTCCCCATTCCTTGATCCTAGAGGACCTCTATAGTGAACCCTACATGCTTTCCCTTTATGAAGAAACTCTCATTGTGTCCCTCTTCATGAGCAGAACAATTCCCTCTTGCACCATTTCCCCAAAATCTTCTGTTTCTTCCCAGTTTACGAGACCGATGCTAATGACCCTTGTCCTCCTCGTGCCGATATGTAGGAATTAACAATGTCCCTAGCACTGACTGAAGTGATTGAGATTTTCTCCAGTCATGCCAGTCCTCTTATGGAAAGTCTTTTAAATAAGGAGTCGAAGCTTCCAGCTCTAGAAGCTTCGTAACAAAAGTTTGGTAAATGGTTTGGTCAGATGAGGTCAAGGATGTCAGTTTGGGCTCCTTTCCCCTATAAGGATGGAACTACCTCAAGAGATATGACCTTCTGCCATCAGAAGAGGATCCATCTTCCATCCATTCATGCTATATAAACCTCCCTTTTTCCCAAGCACAAGCTAGTGTTAATATTGGTGTGCTAGTGCTAATTAAGTTTGGAGTAAACAAAAAGTTATTCATAGTTGTAGCTCTCTAGTTGTGTGAGGGAGAAGTGTGAATTTGGCTTAGTGTGAAGCCTAAAGGGAAGATCCTTAAAACTATCGATGTTGAGGCCATCATGGAATGCTAATGGTAGTATGTGGGAACCTATTTTTGTTGAAGGAGAACGACAACGTCAAGACAATGGTTGTAATCTCTTCTCGATTCAATATATATGCAACTATCGAATGATTTCCTACATGATGTGTCATCTTACATTTTCATGGCTTAATGTTTCTTGACTTGTTAAGTAGGTTGAATTACAATCTTTCTATTATCATGGTTGTTGTTTGTTGTTGTTTACTTGTTTCAGGTGTTTAAAGAAGGAAACGAGAGATAGACGGAGTGAGCAAGCAAGGTCATCACCAAACAGGATAAGTGTACTAAGAGATAGGTCCTCTTAATTGGTTCTAAGCAAAGTAAATCTTCCATATAATGTATCGGTTGTGGCTAGACCTATTATCGGGCTAGAAGAATTGTTTATGTACGCACTCATAATTTTACTTCACCACAAATCATCATAATGCTTTCTCCATTAGCTCAGAGAAGTGAATGAAGAATTTTGCTGACAAACCATCTAGGCCCGAGCTTTTCTGTTTTGAAAAATACTCGAGTCTGTTTTATTTCATCTAAAGTGACTCGACAACATAGTTCTTCATTTTAAGCATTGTCAAATATGTTTCGATATTGGTTAAGTGCCCAAATCTTATCATTAAAGTCCCATTCTCCCTGGCTTGATAAAAATGCTAAAAAAAATTGACTACTTCTATTTGTATTTATGTGGTTGTATTTTTTATGTGCCCCTTCAAAGTGTCAATCTGCCATATGGTGATGGAGTTTTTGTGATGACAGGCATACCTCTAGAAAAACTTTGTGTTCTTGTCCCCTTCACACAACCAAGTTGCTATGCTCTTGATTTTCCAACTAATGTCCTGAATTTTGAGGATCTCGTTTTCACTCTTCTAACAATTTCAAATTGATGACCCCATTAATCTTTCCTTTCATTCTGGCTTCTTCCACAATCATCATAATACTTTCTCCCAATAGCTCAGAGAAGTGAATGAAGCATTCTACACACCAACCATCTCGGCCTGAGATATTCTCTTTTGAAAAAAGACCCAAAAGTCTGTTTTACTTCATCTAAAGTGACTCAACAGCATAGCTATTAATTTGCAATATTGTCAAACATGTTTGGATACTGGTTAAGTACCCAAAGCTTATCATTAAAGTCCACATTCCCCCTAGATTTATAAAAATGTTCAAGAAAATTGACTACTTCTATTTTTATATCTATGGTTGTATTTTTTATGTGCCCCTTCAAAGTCTCAATCTGCCATATGGTGATGGAGTTTTTGTGACGAGAGGCATACCTCTAGAAAAAAAATGTGTTTTTGTCCCCATCACACAACCAAGTTGCTTTGCTCTTGAGTCTCCAACTAATGTCTTGAATTTTAAGGATTTCGTTTTTCACTCTTCTAAGAATTTCGAATTGATGGCCCCATTAATCTTTTCATTGATTCTGGCTTCTTCCATAATCATCATAATACTTTCTCCTATTATCTTAGAGAAGTGAATGAAGAATTACGTGGAGCAACCATCTGGGCCTGAGATTTTCTCTTTTGAAAAAGACCGAAGAGTCTATTTTACTTCATCTAAAGTGACTCGGCAACATAGTTCTTCATTTGTAGCATTGTCAAACATGTTTAGATATTAGTTAAGTGCCCAAATATTATCATTAAAGTCCACATTCTCCATAGATTTATAAAAATTCTCAAAAAAATTGACTACTTCAATTTGTATATCTGTGGTTATATTTTTTATTTGCCCCTTCAAAGTCTCAATCTACCATATGGTGATGGAGTTTTTGTGATGAGAGAAATACCTCCGGAAAAGCTTTGTGTTTTTGTCCCCATCATGTAACCAAGTTGCTCTACTCTTGAGTCTCCAACTAATGTCTTGAATTTGGTACTAGCATTATTGTGCACGAAATACCAAATTATCCTCATGTGAACCCGTTCATCAACGGCTCCACCCGGTGTGCCCTAGGAAGGCCACCGCTATCAAGGGTGAAATTAAAAACTTCTCAGAGCTGGATTCGTCTATCCCATCCCTCTTATAGATTGGGTGTCAAATATTGTCCCGGTGACGAAAAAACAAGGCACGATCCATGTTTGCGTTGATTATTGTGATCTCAATCATGCCAATCCTAAGGATAACTACCCTACTCCCTTCATTGATTAGATCATTGACAAATTACAACCAGATTAACATCACACTGGCCGATTAAGAAAAGAGAGCTTTTCTCTATCCATGGGGTACGTTCACATACAAAAATCTTCCATTTTGGCCTCCGAAATGTTGGGGCTCCATTTCAGTGGGCAATGTCCTATGCATTCACAATATTCGCAACATCATCTAGCCTTACTTGGATGACCTTCTTGCTCATTCTCTTAAGTGCCAACATCACCCTGACAATCTTTGGCAAATGTTTCTTCGTTGTAGACACTACAACATTTGATTAAACCAACACAAATGTGTTTTCTGCATAGAATCTGGATGACTCCTTGGCTTTATTGTTTCCAAGTACAGTATTCACCTTGATCCACTTAAAGTCGAAGCGATTGTAAATTTACCCCTATGTCTTCATTGCACCATCTCCAAAGCTTGTAGGGAAAGGCAAATTTTCTCCGTCATTTTATACCCAATTATGTTGGGCTAGCTATGGGATTTACCCAATTTCTCAAACAAGGAATGCCTTTTGCTTGGGATGAGGTTTCCCAAAAATCTTTCGATGGTCTCAAGGTTCTCCTCCTAAAAGCTCCTTTGCGGCATCCCATGGATTATCATCAAGATTACTTCCTTTACCTAGCTACAGCCCCTAGCACCATTTCTATGGTCTTGGTCAAGGATGACGATGAAGGAAACAAACATGTTATATACTACCTTAGTCGTAATATCCTTGACACTGAAAAACGTTATGCCCATGTCAAGAAGTTGGCTTTGGCTACTATCTAGGTTGTTCAACACTTTTGGCACTACATCCTCTTATGCACTAATATTTTGATTTCTGAATGCAACCCCATGACCTACATCCTCACTCGTCAGTTGCTGGGGGGCAAGTATTCTAAATGGATTGTCATCCTGCAAGAATTCGACTTGTTATTTACTACTGCCAAAGCGAAGAAGTCACTAGTTTTCACCGAGTTGATTTGTTCCCTTCCTTCTACGCCTCTCCCTACTGGTGCAGATGAAGAGCTTCCAAACGAGACCCTTTTCCTGATCAGTAGCCTTGATCCATGGTACTGTGATATCGTCATGTATCTCTAGATGTCCACATTCCTGTCCGCATTGACTAATAATGATCGTTGATGGATTCAGCATCACTCCCATCCATACCATATTATTGGCGATACTTTATATGTGTCAGTGTCGATTCAGTCCTCCTCCGATGCCTTATTATCGAGGAGGCTGAGAGACTTCTCAATGACTACCACTCCATGGCATGTGGTGGTCATATGTATGGCTATGCTACTACTCAAACAATCCTTTGCACTGGCTATTTCTGGCCATCAATTTTTAAGGACTGCATCCTTGATATTTGCAAGTGCCATGAATGCCAAATTTACAAATGCCAGATGCATGCTCCACCCACTCACTTACACCACATCATTATTATTGGTCCTTTTGCCAAATGGGGCATTGACTATATGACATGTAACCCTTGTTTAGTCGGGGGGCATGGCTATATTATCGTTGTTGTGGATTGTTTCACCAAATGCGCCAAAGCAATGCCTACATACTCTGCAAACGGTAAAATGATGACTCAATTCCTTTTCAATCATGTTATTTTCCGGTTTGGCATACCTCAAGCCATTTCCATGGACCATGGCTCCCATTTCATATATTATTTGATGGCTAAGCTAACATCCACATTGGGTTTGCACCACGATTGCTCAACCCCATATTACCCTCAGGCCAATGGCCAAGTTGAAGCTGTGAACAAGGTTTTGGTTATGATGCTTGAGCATACTATTGGGATGCACAAGTCAAATTGGCATCTCATGATCTTTTCAGCTCTATGGACTTACCAAACCTCGACCAAAGATGTAACTGGTTTCACACCATTCTAGCTTTTCTATGGTTTGGAAGAAGCATTGGTGATTGAATGCGAGATTCCTTCACTCAAGCTAGCAGTCAAACTTCTCTCTGAAACATCACTTCAGGAAGAGAGCCTCTTATATTTAGAACGACTGAATGAGACTTGTCATCTCGCTACTTTGGTTATCAAAGCAAAAACGAAATGGGTCAAGTCCCATTTTGATCAGTCGGTCCCCCCTCGTGCATTCTTTGAGGGTGATCTAGTTTTACAATATGACCAAGCTAATGATAAGCTCGGGGTAGGCAAGTTCGAGCCCATATGGCATGGGCACTACATTGTGAAATGTGTTTTGCAAAAAGGGGCCTATGAGCTTATCGATTATGAAGGCAATCCTTTGGACAAGCCTCAAAATGGGCTTTACCTCAAAAAGTACTATGCTTAGGTCATCTTGCATGGTTACTTGTGTACTTTAGTGTGTCATTCATTTTTGTGTAGTTTGGTGTGTTAGTTCTCAAACATCTTTCTTGTTTACTATGTTTTCCTTGCTTTGTAGATGTTTGTGACTTCCCACATCGGTTTTGCTAATAATGCTTATCGTAGTACTCGGAACCTATCCTCCATAGCATGGGTTATTTATGACCTTCAAGGCGAGTTGATTGATCTTCAAGGTATCGATTTAGGTCACAAAACCAACAACATTGTTGAATATACTGCGGTCATCAAACTGTTGTCAGAAGCCATTGCTCTTGACATTTGACAGTTGGTTGTTAACCTGGATTCACAACTTGTCGTCCTTCAACTCAACGGGAAATATTCCATCAGAATCCCTCAGAAATTTAGAATGTATCTCCATATTCATCTACTGGAAAGGCATTTTAGTTATATTACATATCATCATATTCTTAGATGCATGAATACAATGACAGATGCATTAGCTAATTATGTGTTGGATAGACATTTGTAAAACATGTGAAAAGATAAAAAAAATCGTTTCTACCATAGTAAGAAAGGAAATGCATCATATATCTATATATATCTATTATATATATATATATATATATATAATATATATATATATATATATATATATATATATATATATATATATATAATGATAATGTTTGATACATCAAAACCCAAAAAAAAAATATGTGTATCCAAAATAACATTGCCAACTCACAAGCCTCAAAACTGTGAACACTGGATCTAGGAACTAATCAGCATGGTGATCATGGTAGCATGACATAGCTCATGCAACAAGAGTCAAAAATCGGTGAATCCGATCTGATACTCTTACTATGTGTCTTTGGTACTGGTGAGGGATGTCTCCTTCCCAAGCATACTTTGGGATACCACGAGTCAACCCCTCAAGGTTCCTTGTGATCTCCTCCTCATTGTTAATACCCTCTTGATAAGGAGAGAAGACATCAACCTACTAAGTGGCATCCCTAGTTATTGGATACATCCAAGCAAGACGCTATGGTCCAATGTCTGCATTAACAAAGCAAAATTTTATAAAAACATATATATCAAAAAAAATTAAAATATCACAAAATTTAAAAAAAAAAAATTGATTTTTTACCTTCATTTTCAAAATCCCCTCCATCTGGTAGCAGCATGTCCAGATCTCCACGAAAGTTAGTGCCACTGTATGGCGAGTCCTCTAGGGCGATCTTTTCTAATCGTAGCCATGAAAATAAGGTAGTATTGTACGACATGTGTTGGCCCCTAGTGATCCTAGGCATCAAACGACTCTAATGGGCCATCTGCAGGTCATGTGGCATGCGAGGATCTACCTCATTCAACCAGTACTGAAACAACAACACCCATTCCAAGAAAAATGTCAATAGTATGGATCCAAGGAAAAATTGCTTCAGATTCCCTGCCTTAGCTTTGGTCAGATGGCATTTTATGTTGATATTCATGGCTTCAACCCAATGGAAGATTGTCGGGGTTGTGCAATCAATGGCATATAGGAATTTCAACTTATTAGTCTCATGCACTTCTTGAGACACCGCAACTCTGTTGACAGTCAATGGTAGCACTCTCAGTGTCAAATCTTGGACAGTGGCAATCTCAATGTTGCCACTCTTGGATTTGAGGGCTTCAGAGCAATGTTCGGCAAGCAGCATAGACTGACTGGTTCCCCCCTCCGAGATAGTCTTCTGATGAAATATATGTATGAATTTTCTAACTCCAGCTCCTGGTCACCAATGATGAATATTTCCTGATTTATGTCATAGAGACTAATAAGGTACTGAAGCAACTCAGGTTGGGCTTGAATACCTGGAGGGAGAAATAATTTGAGGAGCCCACAGTCCTTGAAAGTGTTTAGGCAATTTGGATCATTCAGTGCCTAGGTGTCCACATCCTCATGCTCAAGTTCTTTCCATTCTACCATTCTCGATGATTCTTTCGTGCAAAAACCATATATTTAAATCAGTAATCATTTTTGACCCATAAATTTCAAATTCTAACGGTGGTTTTGATGGGAAATCATTTTTTTACTATTCACGGTGTTGGTGTGCTTCTTTTAAAAATAGTTGCACCAACAACATGATAGGCCATTTTAATTATCCTCGGTCAACACGATTCTACGCCCAGGAGTTGTACCAACCAAGGCCGAAAAACTTTTGACAAATCCTCCCTCAAAAATCCTAAAAATCGTTAAAAATATGAATAAATGGTATGAAAATGAAGCTTAGGGCTTTCAATCTAACCTATAACTAGTGGCTCGGCGAATGACCTCCTGGATCTCTCGCAATTTGCTCCGGAACAATTAGGGAAAAAGTGAGTAAAAAGTCTTTCACAGCAAGATAAAATAGTAAATGGTAGAAAATGTTTACTTTTCCTCCCTTTATTTAGTTTTTTCATGAAATATTAAGTTTTGTAAATATTTTGACCTATTTTGGCTCAAGAATTGGATAATCCACTTTACATTTTTGCATAGTGATAGGTGATGGATGTTCGACAATGATGCTGAGTCATGTTTCAGTTCTTTTCTCGACTCATAAAACGGATATGAAAATATTTCCAGGCATTTTTCCCTTTTGACTCGTAAAAGAGAATAAAAAGGGGGGTCTACTTTCAAGCTCTTTTCTGACCCTTTAAAAGTGAAAAGATAGTCGAGCCCTTGTCGTTTCGAACTCGTTAATAGATGCAAAAGGTGGTGCACCCTGTATAAGTTTACTCCTTTCTCAGGCTGGGATGCACTATTTACAAAAAAGGAATTCCTTGACTAAAATGGTCAAGTGGTTCTCTCAAGTATTGTTTTCTACCTTTTCGGGCTTGAGAGACACAAATGTATGAAAAGGGACCATGTGGAGTTTTCTTTTCCATGTCTTTTTCAAACTCTCTAAACATGAAAAAGACACTAAGTTACACATTTGTCAGACTCGTTACAATATTAAACGATATCAGATTCATCAACATGACAAACATGAGCTTCTCCTTCCTAGGGCTCATTAAACTTACTAGGTTAGATTTGTCCAAATGATGAGCTTACAATGCAAGCATATGCAATCCCCTTCAAGCTTGTGATTAAAAAATAATTGGGGTACATGCTAGAAATGGTGGGGGAAAATTTGGAAATCTAATCAGTTGTGTCGGTAGCTTGCTCTTGAACATGACACTTTCTCCTTCGTGTCGGGTTACGATATCCTCCTTTGTATCATTGACATTCCTGGGTTGGGCCATTAATTTTTGCCTTCCATTTTATCTTTGCCATGTCATCATGACCAGTAATCCTATGGATCCAAAAGCTGCCAACTTCCCGTTGTGTCGCTGATATGTTCAAGAGTTTCCCTTCTACAGTTACACTTACCTCTGATTCTCTTTATCATCCAAAATCATTTTGCGTCCCTTTGTCTTGTGTCGATGATATGGGATACATTATGGCCTTCCTTCGACATAGTCACTTCCAGTCGGCTTCAACTCATTATCCAGGAAGTTGACCAAGAGACTCATTCCCAGTACCTTAGAGCTTGCATGCCCTAATAGCAATTTCTTCACACTTGACGACAAGTTAACATCATTGGCTTTCGATCGAGTGATTTCATACATGTTATACTTCAATTCCTCTATTCACATTCCATGGATTGTGTTGATAGTACCTTGAGGACCATTGTCATTATTGGTGATTTCTCTCGTGCTTGTTAACATTTTACATCATTGGTCGGTAATTAAGTGACTTCTAGCATGTTCGACGTCAACACATCTATTCACATGTTAGAATTTGTACTTCAATCGGGTCGCATTGGAGCACAAGACCCTGGGCTCAGATTACAAAAGTCTAGGTTGCGAAGTAGTGAGACATGATTATGTTGATATACATGTCCCTCTCAGATGGATGGATGTGACCATACCATGAGTTATCATATGTGATCCTTCTCATTATTGGATGCCTGAGACCAAACCTTAGTTTTGAAATGATCCTCTTTATCAGATGGCTACGCCCATACCTGGATCCATTTACATGACCATTCTAGATGCTTGGGTCTATACCACAATTCATGTATCATTTGATAGATTTTTCAGTTATGTGTATGTATCTGTACATGCTTGCAAGTGTTCTGATGATAGACTTGGTTCCCCGCACTGATTCATAAAGTATTTTATCCCTCACTCTAGTTCGTCCTTCACACTTTAGCGGGCATCTGTTACACAGCATTTTGTCACTATCCCTATACTCCCCATTCCTTGATCCTAGAGGACCTCTATAGTGAACCCTACATGCTTTCCCTTTATGAAGAAACTCTCATTGTGTCCCTCTTCATGAGCAGAACAATTCCCTCTTGCACCATTTCCCCAAAATCTTCTGTTTCTTCCCAGTTTACGAGACCGATGCTAATGACCCTTGTCCTCCTCGTGCCGATATGTAGGAATTAACAATGTCCCTAGCACTGACTGAAGTGATTGAGATTTTCTCCAGTCATGCCAGTCCTCTTATGGAAAGTCTTTTAAATAAGGAGTTGAAGCTTCCAGCTCTAGAAGCTTCGTAACAAAAGTTTGGTAAATGGTTTGGTCAGATGAGGTCAAGGATGTCAGTTTGGGCTCCTTTCCCCTATAAGGATGGAACTACCTCAAGAGATATGACCTTCTGCCATCAGAAGAGGATCCATCTTCCATCCATTCATGCTATATAAACCTCCCTTTTTCCCAAGCACAAGCTAGTGTTAATATTGGTGTGCTAGTGCTAATTAAGTTTGGAGTAAACAAAAAGTTATTCATAGTTGTAGCTCTCTAGTTGTGTGAGGGAGAAGTGTGAATTTGGCTTAGTGTGAAGCCTAAAGGGAAGATCCTTAAAACTATCGATGTTGAGGCCATCATGGAATGCTAATGGTAGTATGTGGGAACCTATTTTTGTTGAAGGAGAATGACAACGTCAAGACAATGGTTGTAATCTCTTCTCAATTCAATATATATGCAACTATCGAATGATTTCCTACATGATGTGTCATCTTACATTTTCATGGCTTAATGTTTCTTGACTTGTTAAGTAGGTTGAATTACAATCTTTCTATTATCATGGTTGTTGTTTGTTGTTTTTTACTTGTTTCAGGTGTTTAAAGAAGGAAATGAGAGATAGATGGAGTGAGCAAGCAAGGTCATCACCAAACAGGATAAGTGTACTAAGAGATAGGTCCTCTTAATTGGTTCTAAGCAAAGTAGATCTTCCATATAATGTATCGGTTGTGGCTAGACCTATTATCGGGCTAGAAGAATTGTTTATGTATGCACTCATAATTTTACTTCACCACAAATCATCATAATGCTTTCTCCATTAGCTCAGAGAAGTGAATGAAGAATTTTGCTGACAAACCATCTACGCCCGAGCTTTTCTGTTTTGAAAAATACTCGAGTCTGTTTTATTTCATCTAAAGTGACTCGACAACATAGTTCTTCATTTTAAGCATTGTCAAATATGTTTCGATATTGGTTAAGTTCCCAAATCTTATCATTAAAGTCCCATTCTCCCTAGCTTGATAAAAATGCTAAAAAAAATTGACTACTTCTATTTGTATTTATGTGGTTGTATTTTTTATGTGCCCCTTCAAAGTGTCAATCTGCCATATGGTGATGGAGTTTTTGTGATGACAGGCATACCTCTAGAAAAACTTTGTGTTCTTGTCCCCTTCACACAACCAAGTTGCTATGCTCTTGATTTTCCAACTAATGTCCTGAATTTTGAGGATCTCGTTTTCACTCTTCTAACAATTTCAAATTGATGACCCCATTAATCTTTCCTTTCATTCTGGCTTCTTCCACAATCATCATAATACTTTCTCCCAATAGCTCAGAGAAGTGAATGAAGCATTCTACACACCAACCATCTCGGCCTGAGATATTCTCTTTTGAAAAAAGACCCAAAAGTCTGTTTTACTTCATCTAAAGTGACTCAACAGCATAGCTATTAATTTGCAATATTGTCAAACATGTTTGGATACTGGTTAAGTACCCAAAGCTTATCATTAAAGTCCACATTCCCCCTAGATTTATAAAAATGTTCAAGAAAATTGACTACTTCTATTTTTATATCTATGGTTGTATTTTTTATGTGCCCCTTCAAAGTCTCAATCTGCCATATGGTGATGGAGTTTTTGTGACGAGAGGCATACCTCTAGAAAAAAAATGTGTTTTTGTCCCCATCACACAACCAAGTTGCTTTGCTCTTGAGTCTCCAACTAATGTCTTGAATTTTAAGGATTTCGTTTTTCACTCTTCTAAGAATTTCGAATTGATGGCCCCATTAATCTTTTCATTGATTCTGGCTTCTTCCATAATCATCATAATACTTTCTCCTATTATCTTAGAGAAGTGAATGAAGAATTACGTGGAGCAACCATCTGGGCCTGAGATTTTCTCTTTTGAAAAAGACCGAAGAGTCTATTTTACTTCATCTAAAGTGACTCGGCAACATAGTTCTTCATTTGTAGCATTGTCAAACATGTTTAGATATTAGTTAAGTGCCCAAATATTATCATTAAAGTCCACATTCTCCATAGATTTATAAAAATTCTCAAAAAAATTGACTACTTCAATTTGTATATCTGTGGTTATATTTTTTATTTGCCCCTTCAAAGTCTCAATCTACCATATGGTGATGGAGTTTTTGTGATGAGAGAAATACCTCAGGAAAAGCTTTGTGTTTTTGTCCCCATCATGTAACCAAGTTGCTCTACTCTTGAGTCTCCAACTAATGTCTTGAATTTGGAGGATCTCGTTTTTCACTCTTCTAATAATTTTAGTTGGTTCAAGTCCAGCTGAGATGGTACTTTATCCTCCATGTACTTGCAAAAATGATTTAATACTTCATTTAATTTCCTTGAGATCCTTTATCATTTGCTATTTCTTATTCATTTCCCACGTGATTTGGTCCTGTCTAGCATTGTAACCAAGGTTCCCATTGCATAATCTTCTCTATAATAGGCCATATTAGACCAAAAGGAGTGTACCAAATTGTTATATTATAAATCAAGCAACCGTGCATTATTGAGTTTGAATAGAATCCTTTTTCGAACACTTCCCATTTTTCAACTAAGGATAATATGAGTATGGTCTGATATATATGTCATGTAAATAGAAGACATCAGATATTTGAGCCTTTCAATGAGATCTTCATGTAGCAAAAATCTATCCACCCTCTTCCTGATGTGTTCCTCACCAACCTGCCTGTTGTTACCTGTAGGTGCTAGCAATGAGGGGTAGATGTCCACCAAGTGGAAATCAAAAAAGATATTATATACTTGATCAACCAAAGGATCACCTCTACAATGTAACCCCCAGGATTCTTGCACCATGAGTGTGGCATTCAGGTCTCTAGCCAGAATGAGCCCATTAATCTTTAGAATATTTCTATGGTTGATTCTATCCTAGAATGCAGGACATTCCTGACATGGAGCATACACATTGAAAATATCAATGCAGTTGGAGTTGCCTCTAATATGACCTGAAAGTAATATTCTTGTGAATGAACTAAAATCATGGAAATATGCACATCCAGGATCCCATAATCCGATGAGTCCACCATAATTACCAATTAAACCTACTACAAAAACATTCGATAGATGGCATATTTGTATGAAATATCCAATGGCTGAGGAGAGTCTATAGGAGAATCCTGAATAAGAACAAGCAAAGGATGAGTAATTAGAATAATTTTTTTAATACCCATTTGTTTGGAATGATTCCCCAAACCCCTAATGTTCATGGAGAGGATGTTTGTCATGGAGTCTCAAAGGTGGGCAACGACGCTCTAAGTGCTTGAGCATCAGAAGAAGTTATGATAGGAACATCCCTAAAGTCAACATAGTCAGAAAAAAGGTCAGAAAGAGGCCTAGGATGCCCTCGAAAATGTTGACAATCCTTTGTATGTATTTTTTTGATAGTGATGTTAATGGTTGATTGAGGACTGATACGAGGGAAAGGTCTGGAAGCATTTTCCTTATGTATGGTCAAGGTGTTGAGGTCCATCATAGGATTGAGGAGGATAAAAATATATAAATAAATCACTATATTACTACATCCAAAAATAGAGAGACTTATCATGATTCAAATCCAACTTTAATTATATCGCATAGTTTCAATTATTGGGATTATGACATTTGAATAATCATTTTAATAACTACAACTTTTCCATCTTATTCTTTGTATTTTAATTTAGTTATCAATTACTTTTTACATAAAAAGAAAGTACTAAGTGTTATAGACATTTTTGGGCACTGAAACCACAATCACAAATGTCCATAAAACAAAGGCTCCTAAGTCCCTAAAAGTGTTGCTTCACTCCCTAAAGGAACAAGGTCAGCTGATGACATTATCTCCCAGAAGTTCTCCACAAAAAACTGCTCAAAACTACTCAAAACTGGACCATATAGAATGCCCAGTGCATAGGGTGCGATGCATATCACCTACTCAGTGTAAAGGATGCGATGCATAGTGGAACGCCCTTCTGTAGGGTGCGATGGGCGAGAATGGACAAATGGCAGAGACAGTTTGCGATGTGGAGGATCATAGAATCTTCCAGAAACTTCTCCTCTGGCACTTGCCTCTCTCAATTCACCCAGGGATGAGTAAGAGATCATCAATCTCCAAGTGGAATCAAGAACTATCATAGAGAGGACACTAATCAAAAACCCAGAAGCTGACTCACCCCCCTAGAATCGTCTATATATGGATCCCTCATCACAGAGATCCAGAGGTTGGAATCTTGTATCTTGTAGAGAAGTGTTGTTGGTTTCCTGGTGCAACATCATAGTGTTGGGTGATCTAAGCTTTACATGAGGTGATGAAGGGCCTTCTTTCTGGAGGATGATGCTGGGTCAGAACAATTGGTTGTAATCCTCTTTTCTATTCTTGATATTAATAAAGTTATTCAATGTTTCCTCCACATTCTTGTATCATTGATTGTATAAGCATTTGTGTGGTCAATAAATATCTAGTCTTGTATTGTTTATGGCTGTAGATCTTTATTCTTTGATAGTATTATGCTTCTTTCATTCCACAGGTGCTCTTTGAAGTTGGGCAAACGAAGAAGAAGCGACGAAGATCTATCAGAAAGGAGAGGAACTAGGCAAGGAACCGAGCGCAAGACTGAGGTTGGTGTCCTTTGTTCCCCTCTTATCTGCTTCTCATAGATGAAAGCAAAAGTAGTTTTAACTTGTTTGTTTCTAAGATAGCTACCAGTCTTAGTGGGAATAGCAGCTCCAAGTGGACACTATTCCCGGTAACGAAATGGCGACTCCGCTGGGGGCCGAATAGATTATTTGCTAGTCTATATTTGTTTGTTTTATAAACTTATAGACGAAGCTTGAAGTCAAGCCAGCTAGCCTTCGAACTGCATTTGATATGCAAGTGCAAAGTAGATCAATGTTGCTTCAGTTTATCTCCAGGTTTTGCTTATAAATTGAACATTCAATCTGCAAACACTCTAATTGCCCTAGTGGTGGCTCTAGTAACCTCCTTAGATCAATCCCTATGATTTATATTTATTGAACATCACTTGCTCAGCCTAAATCCCTCAACTGAATTGCAAATTGTGACCAAAGACCAAGTAGAAGTCTCACACTGGTACCATTGCACCCTCTCTTCAAGGCAGTCTATATGCATCGCACCTCCCATGTGCAGTAGGTGAGATGCATACTGGAGTCCCTGTGTAATAGGTGCGATGGTCAGAGAAAGTTAATTTTGCCTTCATACTTTGGTTTTTCTTAACTCTTTTAAGCTCTATTAAGAAGTTTTGCTGTCTGTGGTCAGTATATCTCTATGGAAACCCCCTTCCTTTCCATCATTCTGCCTCCATTGTGAAAAGAACTGTGAATGTTTTTTATGTATTGTGTACCATTTTCAGTTCTCTTTTACAAATAAGTAGCGTAACCAAGCTGTCTTTTCTTCATATGAAAGTGTCGCAAGTGTTGTTTTCTGTCACAGAAGAGAATCCCATTGTTCTTGATAGTTTATTATACTCTTACTCTTGTATGTAATTTGAGTTAGTAGTTTTTCAAGTGTCGAAAACAATTTTCAATTTGAAATTGCAAAAGTGTCGTTGTTATCTTCACTTCATTTTGAAAAGAAATTTGTTAGTATTGTTGCTTTGGAAAGATAATTCAGATTTTCACTTAGCATTCTTCTTGTCATTCACACATTAAGAAGGCTAAAAACAAATACATGCATGTGCATTTGCATTTAGACTGCTTGTTGGTTTGATTTAGGAGAGTGCATTTAGTGTGTGCTCTGTGCTCTTTGTTGAAAGACCCTCATTTCTCTTTCCTTAGTAGCTAGGATTTTCATTGCAAAAGAAGATTAAATGATTGTTTATCATCTTAGACTACATTTTAGGAACTGTATATATACATCACGTGGTGAACTTGAAAGGAAAATTTCTTAAACAATATCAACTATAAAATAAATTTAATGAGCCTAAAAACGCTTTGGAACCTAATGCACAACATCTAGAAGTATAGGCTAGAGACGTATTCCGATGTCGTAAAGCCTGTTAACTGTCGCTTTCATTGTTGGTTGGGTGATTCCTCCTCTTTGAGACGACAAGTGCCAGTACAGACTTGTGCTCCCACGTACTGTCGAGTATATATTGGGAGACCACAATAAGCTATATCCTTTATCCTTAGGAAGCCGTGTCTGCCACCCTATCAATCGCAATGCACTGAACACAACATTCGAGAAGATTGACTGTCGTACTATAAAAACTACTCTGCAGTTTTGTGATTGGTTTGGTAATCCCTCTATCTATATTTCCAGAGTAGTCTCTTTCGTTCCTTTTTAGACTTCTTAAAGGAAAAGGTCCATCTGAGCACTTGTCACTTCAAGCTCATTGAAAATCGAAGGCGACTAGAGTCATCTTTTGTTTTTTCTTGACTCTTAAAAATTGAAGAAACAAGTTGTGTCAAAGCGTCTAAAATTTATTTTAATCAGAATAACATCACTATTCCCTCGTTGGTCTTTAGGTTGAGAAAAATGGAGTCTACCAACCAAGGATTTCCCCTTGGAGGAAATCCTAGTCCTTTCTCCTCTTGGGGAGATGTTGGTGCACCCCATATGGCCACATTGTCACTTCTAGGGTTGAAGATTGGCTTGCCCTTATGGCTCTTCTCTACCTCTGTCATTCAGAATACCGTAATTCCTGAAAAATCAAGTCAGTAACTAGATGACACTAGAGTTACCCCCCAACCTTCTACTTCGTCCGCTTCTCCCTCTCCTCCTTCCTTTTTGCTTGATGAAGCTGGTAAAGCTAAACATCAAGTAAATGAGAAGAAGAAGAAGCGGAAGGAGAAAAAGGAAAAGAAGAAGAAGGAGCCAAAAGCAAAAGGGGAAACCATGCATCGTCTAGTGAAAATCCTCACACTGCATCATCTAAACCTAAATCTCCATCTGTCATTTGCAAAGGAGACCACTATCATTGAGATTGTGCTTGTATCCCTCACATCTTAAGGGACTGATCTCCTCGTTTGCGCAATCCGGTGTCATCAACCTCCAATCGTGTTGAAAGTACACCGTCAACCAGTGAAAGCGAAGTATCTGGATAGAAAAGGAATCACAATTTCCTTGTAAACTGTGTGAAGGTGATCACACCATCCACCATTGTCCCTTCCTAGATGAAGCTAGAAGAGTTTTGGATGACCGTCCTGCTTCACCGTTGTGGCTCCCTCCTGGATATAAAAAACTCTTCCTGAGTCCATCACTGGTTGAAAATCCGACTGACACGCCTTTATGGTCAGTCAAAGCATATATCATTGAATATAAACCCTATGAATCAATACCACACGAAAGTCAAAGGGTCGAGGCAGTAGTTGACTCGGTCTTGCCTTCAGAAGGTCTATCTTCAGATGATACAGTCACTGAAGAGAATAAGAATGACACCATTCAAATTCCTTTCGTAAACATAGACTCCGATGAACATGCGGGCATTCTACCTGTTCCTTTACCGCAAGAAGGAAGTTCGTGAGAGTCGTATCCGGCCATCTATTCGGTCGCACCGCCAAGCAGCCTAGTCGTTTCCTTCGATTGGAATCTACTAGGCAGACCCCATTTATCGGCAAGTGTACCATTCCGAATCATTGTACAAGCTTACAGAATGGTCATGGCTAGTACCATCATAGATGAAGGGGCTTCTGTGAGTATCCTTTCCTCGACTGCTTGGAAAGCGCTTGGTTCACCATTGCTTCTGCTTGAGATGAGAAATCTGACAGGCTTCGACAAGGGAACTAGTCGACCATTAGGAATCCTTCCTAGTGTGTCCATAACATTGAGAAGGAAAACCGTTTACATGAACGTGATGGTAGTCCAAGGACCCCTAGATTATAATATACTCCTTGGGCATGACTATATTTATAGCATGGGAGCCATTGTCTCCTCACTCTTTAGAGTAATGTGTTTTCCACATGAAGGCCAAGTGGTCCAACTCGTAGACCAGCTTTCATTCCCCAGTTCACACATAGCTAATAGTCAAATGCCATCCCTAAATGGTCTTTTCACACAAGGAATGCCACATCAATCTCCAGTACGTCCACCTGAAGAGCGCGAGTAATCTAGGAGGACATGACTGAAACCCAGAGGGCATGCACCCTGGCCTACTTTGGTAGGGAAATTGTAGGTATAGAGTAGGTTTCCGTGAAGGAAAATGATTGGTTCGATACCCGTCCAGAATTAGACTGGGTTCCTTCGTCAAGGTTAGGACGTTGGGATTCAGAACCACCCTTGACCAAATGGACTAAGCCAGGAAGTGTTTCTATCTGCTGTGTGGATGGAAACTGTCTTTCTGAAACAAGAACTTCTATATGGTAACCAGGAAATTTTTCACTATACCTGAGGGCATGCAAACCTTTCTACATGCAAGTGAAGAGTGATCATTTATTTTCATAGTTTGTAGATTCTCAAACCCTTAAACTCGTAGGATTGGTCATTTCCTAACTTGCATAAAGAAAGGATCCGGGGCAAAGCTTTGAAAGGTGCAATCTCCACAAAAATGGCAGCTATATATGAGATATCCTTATTATATGATTGACACAAGCAATTTTTACGTGGATTTCAAGCTCGTTAAAAATTAAACGTAAGCAATGAGAAAATGTTTCCCCCAGAGTTTAAGCTCATTAAAAAATGAACCGATTTCTGGTAAATAACCTGTGAATGCATTATCAACAGCTTTTAAGCCTTGGTCGTGTTCTCATCATCACCTCCACTTTTTGAGCCAATCATACGGCTCCATTTGATTGTTTACCCTTTTGAGGAACAACTGCGATGAGTGATTTTGCTAGCCATCCTTGTGACACTGCCGTGATTGGAAAATTCCAAACCTTACCTAGAATCAGCTGCTACCTGAAATTATCACTCTTTCCTCAAAAAACGAGTCTCCTTTAAGCTCTTTTCACCTGAATCGTAAAATATGAAACGATTACCAAGCGATTGGCCTCTCCGGCTTGTTAAAGTCATCGGAAGTGCTATCCCTCCTCTAGATTTTAATCTTTTTGGACATGAGGGATTATTACACAAAAAGATCGAGCGTTTGTCTTGTTCAGCTCTTTAAAACTATCGAAAATTCATCCCTTTTGTATTATTTTACACTTTTTCGGACTTAAGGGATTATATGACGAAAAAGAATCATTGGAGTTTATTTTCCATCCTTTCTCAGACTCTCTAAAAATG
Organism: Pinus taeda; assembly: GCA_000404065.3. Taxonomy (NCBI): domain Eukaryota; kingdom Viridiplantae; phylum Streptophyta; class Pinopsida; order Pinales; family Pinaceae; genus Pinus; species Pinus taeda. The sequence continues at coordinate 44,561 of APFE031635149.1, forward strand.
AAAAAGGACCGAGTTATCATTGTCGTTAAACTCGTTAAAACCAATAGCGACAAACTTGTCCAAATGGATGAGAACGAATTTCATTGTTGCTAGGCTCGTTAAAACATAGCGATGGGTTCGCTCGAAGGGCGGATTATAGAACAACCATATGTTATCCTCCTCAAGCTTGATAAAAATAAAGAGGTACTGGTCAGTAATGACTGGGGAAAATTGGGAAGAAAACTTGAAGAAACTTTATTGGTAGCAAGTTGCTCTTGAACATGACACTTTCACTCTGTCCGAGTCAGGTTGGGTTATTTCATTCACTGGTCATATCACCATTGGTCTATCACACCATCCATATTTGGGGTTAACGCTACCAATCCATTGTCAGTGTGGCCAGTATGTTCAAGAGAAGTTGCTAAGAGTATTCGCCTGTGTCTCATCCGCTGCAATACATTCACGCTCCATTCTTTCATGACCGCCACCCTAAACCCTGTATCATCTGATCGTTTTCACCTCCAAAATCATTTGCTCCATTATGTGTCGTAGATGTGGGATTCATTAAGGCCCTCCTATGACGGATCACTTCTTGTCGACTTCAGTTCATTATCCAAGAAGTCAACCTAGGAACGACCCCTTTCAGTACTTTGAAGATTGCATGCCTCAATGGCAAGTTTCTCACTTTCAGCGACAGGTTTACATGAATGGCCTTTGACCGAGAGATTTTAGGTGGTGTTCGACGCCAAGTCCATTTTTCACACCACATGAATTGTACTGTACTACCTTAAGGATCATTTTCATTATTGGTGATTCCTCTCGCGCCTGTTAACAGCTTACATCATTGGCTGGTAATCAGGCGATGTCTTTCCATGTTTGACTCTAGAACATCTTTGACATGGATCGACTTGTACTTCGAGTGAAGATTGAACAAGTTTTGAAGACCTCGGATCTAGTTTCATCCATCCGAGCTGCGATATATTACAGAATATAAAGACATCAAATGTATATCATTGCCGAACAGATAATCATCCAAATCAAGGGATGACGACTATGTCCGAATCATCAGTCTACTACGCAGACGATTGCCTGTCCTATGTAAATGAAGATGAATTTATAGAGGTGAGTATGGGAATGGCCACCTCAGCTAGATCATGGAAAGTACTATGAATATAATGTATTGTATTGTATCTTATTACAGGTCGCCTCCCAGCTCGAAAAAACTTCGGATCCTCATCATAAAGCATTTCACCCGACATCAAAATATTAACGACCTTATGCTTTAGGGGGCAACTGTCATAGAATTTTTTGGGCACTGCAACCCCAATCATAAATGTCCATAAACCAAAGGCTCCTAAGTCCCTAAAAATTTTGCTTCACTCCCTAAAGGAACAAGGTTAGCTGATTACATCATCTCCCAGAAGTTCTCCGTAGAAAACTGCTCAAAACTGGACCATACAGAATTGCCAGTGCAGAGGGCGCGATGCATATCGCCTACTCAGTGTAAAGGGTGCGATGCATACAGGAAAGCCCTTCTGTAGGGTGCGATGGGCAAGAATGGACAAATGGCAGAGACATTTTGTGAGGTGGAGGATCATAGAATCTTCCAGAAACTTCTCCTCTGACACTTGCCTCAGTGAATTCACCGAGGGATGAGTAAGAGATTATCAATCTCCAAGTGGAATCAAGAACTATCAGAGAGATGACACTAATAAAAAACCGAGAAGCTGACTCACCACCCTACAATCATCTATATATGGATCCCTCATCATAGAGATCCAGAGGGTAGAATCTTGTATCTTGTAGAGAAGTGATGTTGGTTTCCTGGTGCAACATCATAGTGTTGGGTGATCTAAGCCTTACATGAGGTGAAGAAGGGCTTTCTTGCTCGAGGATGATGCTGGGTCAGAACAATTGGTTGTAATCCTCTTTGCTATTCTTGATATTAATAAAGCTATTCAAGTTTTCCTCCACATTCTTGTATGATTGATTGTATATGCATTTGTGTGGTCCATACATATCTGGTCCTATATTTTTTATGACTGTAGATGTCTATTCTTCGATAGTATTATGCTTCTTTCATTCCACAGGTTCTCTTTGAAGTTGGGTAGATGAAGAAGAAGTGGCAAAGATCTATTAGAAAGGAGAGGAACCACGCAAGGAACCAAGCGCAAGACTGAGGTTGGTGTCCTTTGTTCCCCTCTTATATACTTCTCATAAAGCAAAGCGAAAGTAGTTTTAACTTGTTTGTTTCTGAGATAGCTACCAGTCTTAGTGGGAATAGAAACTCCAAGTGGACACTATTCCCGGTAACACTAAGCAACAACAGTGCATATTACACTTTTTGATACCTTTTATGAATTTTATTCACTGATAATTAGATTGGTACATTCACAACTTGAACTCGAGCTCTTCTTCGAAGGTGTATTCATGACGAATCACTTCCATATTCATTCTCCCATGTTATGCCTCCCTCAAGGCTTCCTCTTCAATAATTCTATCAAGGGTACGTTTAACTTTTAAAACCTTAACTCCATTATTTTCAAGGGTTTTTAATTTTAATTGCAATTTCTATTCTTAAACATTCTTCCATATGTAACAGTTTATTAATGCAGATACTTTTCTTCTCTTTGTCAAAGGTAAAAATTATTTCACATTTCTTTGTAATAATTTCATAAGAAATTTGAGGATTAAACTAAGGAGCTCTTCATGTTTTGTCATTGGTTAATATTGGCCATGAAAATGCTTTTGTTCTGGGCATCTTCTCGAGTTAGCTTCTTCCATTTTCACTTCCTTTTGCCACAACTTATACAGGTGCTCATTTTCCTTTATCATTTATAGGTGTTTGATGCCATTAACAAGCTACAACTTGTCCAATTCACATGAAAAATTATTGAGTTTATGGCTCTTACAGAGAGGGCCTTTACTAGCTAGAATGGTATTCCTTTGTTTGCATCTCTCGAAAGTTTCATTAAAGTATTTTGGGTAAATGCTCAATTCCTGTAGACCAATTTTTATAAAAATGGTATTCTTACAATGAAGGTTTACCCCTTCTGTTAATTCCCATATTTTATTACTTTATAGTTTGACAGATGTCCAACACCTATGTGGCCAAGAATGTAAATTCTCCTTATTTCATTTCCAGAATAGAAATTACATTTTGTTCTCTTATAATTTACTTTCCACGCCAATAAAATATGTATACCCAAGAAGTGTTTGTTTATCTTATTGTATAATTTGGGGACAATGCTTGTAAGGCCATACCAATAATTTTTTCTTCTTTCATTTTGGAAAAATATAACCGTATAATTATTTTCCTTTTTATATTATCACATGTCATTATATTGTTAGTTAGGTTTTGTACACCCTTAAAAATATGCTTCTATTTTGTTTATCTTGTGAGCACATAATTATAATTTCTTATGTGCTTAAATGTAGTTATCCTGGCAACTTATGTGTTTATGAAATTACTATTTTCTTTATTTACCACGCACGTGTATATGCTATCTTTCACTATAATTTATGTATTGTGTGGATAATAATTCTATAGTAGTTGTATAATTATTATCTTAATTTAGCAGCCTCAAAATTTAGGCCATAAGCTCGAAGGACTCCTATATTGGGGTTCATCAGGGTTTCTCTTTAGGCCCTATTATTAGTTTTTCCTAGGACTAATTGTCCCTCAGCCAACTGGTGAGTCTCTTTTCCTTGTCATGGCCTATACTAACTATCCTAGGCATGTATTTCCTACTATTCATTTAATTGTACTATTTATTATATTATAATAACTCTATTTTTCTACCATAAATGTATCTACCATGAATATATAGATGCATAATTATACCTTTCCTGCAGTTACTAAAACATAGTATACTATAATAAGGATGTCAAACTTTTCGTATATAGTGGTATGCATTCTTCTCCTTCCCCGGGAATTCCTTCTACCTTAGTCACATATTTTTGCTTCCTTCTAATACCCACTAAATAGTCGTTACTAGGGTTGGCCCATTTCTTTGCTAGGGATTTTGTTCAAACCCTTAAATAAAATTATTTGTCCTAATGCCTCCAACTCATCTTGTAATAAATAAATTAAAATAAGTGCATATATATATATATATATATATATATATATATATATATATATATATATATATATATATATATATATATATATTACATATACTTCCATCCTCAAAAGGTTATAAAATCTCATCCATTTACTTACTCAAATATATTTAGTAAAATACCAAGAGTTGCACCGAGACTTCCAATTTAAATCTACTCATAACTCTAAACAATAGAAAAAATGTATTTATCAGAGATTCATTTTTAGGGTGTCATATATAATAATATGGAGAATCCTTGTAAATATATTAAAGGATTCCTTGTTCCTCCAAACCATTTACTACTTTTTCTAAAATTTCTCCCCAAACTATACTCCTCCTTGCCAAGAAAACCACAGAAGAAATTCTTCTTAAGCTGCATCTCCTTAACCCTTTAGTAATGTCCCGTTAAAATTCTTTGTCCAAGTCTAATATTTCTCTCCCACTAGCCTTTTATTAAAGATTTATTTCTGCTATCTCCCATATTTTCTTCACAACTATCCACCTATGACATTTATCTCCAACCATGAAATCTTGGTGGTCTACTTTAGCCAATAGTTCCAAAAAAATGAATGGTAAAAAGGAGCATTTTATTATTTTCTTTATTTCCTTTCTTGGGCATGATTGATTCGAACTATTTTCTTGGCACTTAGGACTCTAATATGACATCATAATGATTAATATATTTTCAAGAATAATAACAATTTTTTTCTTATTAATCAAAATATATATTTACATTGTGGCATCACATAACTTGTTCAACTTTAACTTTTCAACCACTTGTTCAATATAAAATCCATAAAAATAATTTTACCAAGGGATATCACACCCCTGCCTCTAAAATGGAAGGTTTGTGTTTTCATGCCTTCATTTTCCTTGGGACATCATAGGAAAATATTTTTCCAATTCATCTTCCATATCCTATGTGGTCTCCTGAGGGCCAAAGTGCTTCCATTAGAATTTAATTGTTGGGTTGTGTTATATTCTTTCCACATAGTTAACAGGGGGTTTGAGGGGTACCCATAACCCCACTTTATGGGGTCTGGGGCAGTGCCCTAGAAAATTTTGGTTTTGGACCCTATGTTAGGTTGGGCGAACCCACCTATGGTTTTGTGCATGATTTTTGCACATGTTTTTTGGACGCGATGGTTTTCAGTCCATGGT